>VZRN01005629.1:952144-974426 GCA_013397935.1 Dasyornis broadbenti | reverse complement strand
GGGGCGGGGGCACCGGGGGTCCCCGCAGGCGTCGGGGGGATGGAAGGACGGGACGGGAGCGGAGCGCAGGGAGCGGCGCTGCGGGATCCCGGGTGCCCTGGTCCGGCGACCCCCAACCCGCAGCCCCATGTCTCTCCCTCGCCAGGGCTCTTTCTCCTTCCCGAGGAGCCGCGTGCCGCCGCACCTGTGGATTTCCTGCAGGAGCTGCCCAGCTGCCAGTCCGCGCGGAGGCGCCGCGGGGGCACCCGGGAGCGCCGGTCGGCCCCGCCGGGCACCACTGGCAGCCGCGGAGCCGCCGCCCGGACGCTGCAGCAGGAGAGAGGGGAACAGCCTACGCGCCCTGCCAGAGAGTACCCGCTGAGCATCGCAGAGAAGAGGACATTAAGGTTAATATTCACGTTTTTCTTCCTTGTTTTTGGGTGGTTTTTTTTGCTTTTTGTTTTTTGGTTTTTTTTAATTACTTTTCCCTAAGCACAACCCAGGTGCGCTGGAACGCTGAAGCAGAACTGGGTTTGGCTGTATCTCTCTCACCCTGTGGCATGTGATTCTGACAAGAAAGTGCCCAAGTGCACTTGGCTGGCACGAGGGAGTCGCTGACTGGGGACAGAAGTAGGTTGAATTGGAAGAAATTAGTCAAAACTGGGAATTACTTGCAGCAAACAAACGCGTTTCTCAGTGTTCTCCGTTTTGTTTTTTGTTACTTTTTTTCCCTCAGGGTTTTGTGCTTTCCAGGGTCACTGTGGGTTATCTGTATGAACACTCCCTCGCCGCTATGCGAGTGCTGCTGCTCTTGAGTCTACTTAGCTGCTCTTACACAATGCACTGCGCTCGCTCTGCTGTGGTTTAGTACAGTTGGAAGGAAGCTTCTCAGGACCTTCGCTTCTTTTTATCTTCTCCCCCCGCCCCATTCTTTTTAAATGACTCTTTCCTATGCGTTGTTCCTGCCCCCCTGCTGGTAACCCCCGCAGGGAGGAATTGCAGACCTTGCTTTGCCCTGCCTGAATTTCTGTGCTTGTTGTCTCATGTCTCACTGCTGGGCTGAAAGCTGCTTTGCGGATGAGGATGTGGTTTTATACTGACAGAGAACAGCTGCACCTTTAAATCAGGTACATTGTAGTTCTGGTTATGAACCAGGAGAGAGGTGAAAGTACAATTAATATGTCTGGTACTCCACGGAGAACAAGACTTAATTCTATTGCAAGAGCAGTGGTAAACAGCCTGACCCTGGAGTTTAACTCTATAGCCTGTACACAAGAACAGTAGATGATCTAGGTCATAGTAAAGTGCTTGATACCTTGAATTTTTATTTGAAGTTGGATGTATAAAGTTCAGTTCTTCAAGAAAAAGGAACTGGAGGGAGGAGTGCAGTTGCAATGTCCCAGGCTTGTTTACACATGTTAGCACTGAGAGATTCTGTTGGGGCTTCTTGGCGCTTCTACGGATCACTGATCTGCATTTGTGCAGCAGCTGCCAACACAAAATGCTTGGTATAAACGTCCTGAGAGCTGAACACTCAACTTCTGTAACTCAGATGAACATGCAGCCCACGCTTCTATTTAAAATGCAAACCGAACACGGCCCAAACAGTTCTGCAGAGTGTCTGTTTAAAACACTGCAAACTGTAGCCTGCAGTTTCCACAGAATGAAATCTTGAGAGGAGCTTTATTTGCTCTTAAAGTTGAGGTCATCTGCTGCCTGATTGTTTGTATAGGTTTTATTTGGCCTCTTGCCAAAATGGCTGATTTTACTTTTAACTGAGAAGGGTAAGGAAACTGACAACATAGAGCACACATGGCAGTGGTGTGGCGGTGCATCCCTTGGGCATGTGAGTAGGGTGGAGTACAAAGTTTTTTAAAATTGAGACCTTAGTGTTCTACCCCAGCATGGTGTCCTCGTGGGTACTTAACTGCTGTCCTTCCTCAGTGGCATCAGAGGCCGGAACAGAATCTGCTGCATACAAGTCCATTTTCAAGCTATGTTTCTAGGAAGTTTTGTCTGGTTTTAAAGTTTCTTAAACAACAAAATGCAAACTCAGAGCCCCAGAATTCTCCTTGATGCTGTTACTGACCACACAGCAATTTTAAAAATGCAAATGTATTCATATAGTATGAAAATCTGTAAGTGAGAAGTAGTTAAAAATTACAGACAGTTGCACATTCTCAGTGTTTGCAGCTTGTTATTAGAAAAGTGCATCCCCAGAGGTGCTGGCAAAAAATACTTTCTCAAATTCATTGAATTGGCACTTTCCAGCAATTTTTTCAAAAAGCTATTGTTGTCAGTTGGATTTTTTTTCTGCAAAAGAGGTGAGTATTTTTCATGAGAGAATTTGCCCTATTTTAATTAAAGTTGATGTTGCCATTACCAGTAGGATGAGATGGGGAGAACTTGTGTATGTTACTGTAGCTGTCCCCCTGAAGGCTGCAGGCAGGCTCCATCCTGCTAAGCCCTGTTACATGGAGTGAAAAATTATTTCTTGTGCTCAGTAACTGTATTTCTGGATTCTTAGGGACTTTCAGCGGGCTGATACAGAGCATTTATCTAGATGGAAGAAGTGGAAAAAAACTAGCAGTAAATCATTGAAGAAAGCACTCAGTGAAGTCAAGGGTTTGTCATCTTACCTGGTGCTTTGGCGACATGATATTCACAGCATAGAAGGTATTTCTTGTGTGATGTCTATTTCTCCTCTGTAAAGTTGCTTCTGTTATTGGCTGTTTTAAGTGTGTGAGCATAGTTTCAGCTATAACTACATGTACTTGAGAAGTTACTTTTTTCCCTTATTATTGCTTATTGTAAAATCCATGGTATGGTAGAAGGAAATATATTGGAGAAAATTATTAAAATGTCCAATTTGCATTTCAGTTATTTTGCTAAAAGTCTGTAGTACTTGAAACTAGCTTTAACAATGGTTATTCAGTTCAATGTAACTGAAATTATCATCTGCTTTCTCTGTATTTTCAATTATTTTATCATCTTAATTATTGACACACAGTTCTTTTATTCCCAGAGAAATTTGGGACTGGCATCCAGTCCTACTTCTCCTTCCTGCGTTTTCTGGTCCTGCTGAATTTTATAATTTTTATCCTGATGTTCAGTTTTATTACTCTTCCCGTCATCATTTCTAAATATGGAATATTCAACAGTACCAGTGTTAACATTTCTCCAAAGAACATAGGTAAACATCTTCTCTATGTACATGTGTTGTAAGATTCCCCCTTTCCGTCAGCTTCTCCTCCACCTCCCAGAACAAAGAAATGCCTTTTTATAAGAATGTGGCATGTTTGAATGAACATGATCTTGCAGTTCAATGGCATAACCATTTGAGTGACTTTTCATGCCTTTTTTTTGACAGAAGATAACTGCACAATTTATGAACCTAGTGGTAATAAGGGACTTGTTTACTTCTATACTTACCTCAAAGATTTGCTCAGCGGCACTGTAAGTAATTAGATTTTTTTAAAACTAAGTCTCTGTGTCTTGCATAACATTTAAAATGTAAAAAAAAAGTTTACTTGTGGAATGAAACTTTGATAATTTTGAAAAATGGTAAGTCATATGCATCACTGGGGTGTATTATCTCTGAGAAGGGGAGTTTTCAAAATGATGTTTGCTGAGCGACCACAAGGCCTGGCTGGCCACATACTGTAGCCTGTGCCTCTCCTCCCCAGCTGCTACCCCCTGTTATTCTGCAGAACACTGCCTATTGTGCTCTCTGTGTAGGGTGCCAGTGTCTGTGTCCTAGAGCTCTTTGATTGGAGAGGGGAGGGATTTAAGGACACAGTGCCTGCATTACAGTTTGGTAGAGGCAACAGCAGTATTTAGAAGCTACAGACCGTTGTAGCTTACTGGGGGCCCTAATTTTAAATTTACAAAGTGATTTCTTAATGCCAGGTTGGATTTAATGGGGCAGTTGTTGCTGCTGTTACAAATTCTATTTCAACTTCATTTTCACAGGGATTCCTTGAAGTGACAAGTTTGTTTTATGGCTATTACACAATAGATGCTGTATGGATCAGTATCATGAGGTACAACTTGCCGCTTGCATACCTGCTGGTTACGTTTTCCTACCTTGCTTTAAGTCTCCTCTGGATAATAAAGAGGTAAAGATGTTGGTGTAGTTTAATTACCTGTTGCACAGTTTACATCATATTCGCGCGTGAAAGGAGTATACTACATTCTGGAGCTGTTTTATGTGGAAATAGACAATCTTTTGCCTGAGGATGCAGTGGCACAGTAGCCTTTGTTCTGCGTGGGAAACAGAGCCAGCAAAAAAGAGAAAACTATTTGACATACTTATAGAAGTAAAAGGCCCTCTGTGTGTGTGTATATATATACACACATACATATACATATAGTATACATATATATACACTATGTAGTAGTTGCTGGAGGATTTTCTTTGGGGGTTTTTGGTTGAGTTTTGTTTATGCCATCTCAGTTTCCTTCGCTGTGTCGGGGTGAGGTGAGAAGGCGTGACTGTGCTGAAGTTAGGGTCAGCTGCTACAGAACCTCACACTTAAAGTGTCTCAGAGACTGCCTGGTACAAAGCAAAGGTCGCAGTTTGCCCACAGAGTGGGTTTTTTAGTCTTTTGTCAGCCAGGTTGCTTGTCTGTGGTTTTTTTCTATGGATAAAACACATCTTTTCATGAATGAAATAAAGTTGTATTTTTCTTTAGGTCTGTGGAAGGCTTTAAGCAGAACTTAGTGCATGATGCAGATCCATTTCAGAGTTACTGTAACAAAGTCTTTGCAGGCTGGGACTTCTGCATTACAGATCCAAATGCAGCCCGGCTGAAACATCGCAGCTTGCAGTGTGAGCTCCAGGTGAGGAACTTCTGTCTTTTTGTGATAATGGTTTCATACAGCTTAGATGGCTAAAAAAGAGAGGTGTGTCATTTTGCAGATAAGGGAATAAAGTTAAGAAGGATTGACGTAGCTTGTTTTGGGGGTGCAGCCCACATCCTCTTGCATGCTTCCTAGGTAGCTGGAGTCATGGTGCAACATGAGAAAGATTGGCACGGCTGTTGTTGGCCCTTCCCCCATCCACTGGGGACAGATGCCAGCCTGTTAGCTGCTTGTCTTATCTGCCTCTTCCTCACACTCCAGTCCTGTTTCCTGTGTTAGTTTCTGCATAGTCCAACAGGAAAAGCTATCCCAGCTGCAGGCAAAACCTTGCAGGGATCAGTTTGAGTGTTCTGGGTTTTAAGTGTGCAATGCGGTAGGCAGTAGTTTGAGGAGAAATAAAATTCAGATGCTGTTCTTTGTAGTGTTTGAGAGCATTGCTGCAGTAAGAAGATACTGAAAGATTTTTCACTAGGTGTCTTTGCCTAACATGCACATACAAAATGCTGATGCAGCTATAGATTTCCCAAATCATAAAGCTCTGAAAAGAGTCTGAAAGGCTGTTTTGGTAAAACAAAAACCTTCTTTTTGCTCTCTGTACACTGAAAGCAGAGATTTGTGTAGTGAAACAATTACCTTTGAGAAGATGCTTCCAATTCAAACCATAAAGTGGTAATTACAGATTTCATAAATTATGGTGAGTTGCTTTCTGCTATAGTGTTCACAGCCATCTCTTTTCATCATAGAATCAGAACCTCTTTCGATTACCACACTTTTGCCTCCAGAACGCACATCTTAGAAGAAAACCTTGCATTTTCTTTTTTTTTTTTTTGTTTGTAGACGGACTTGCAAGAAGAAAAACTTAAGCAAAAAATAGCTGAGAGGACAATGGAAGAAAAGCTACGCATCTACTCTCTGAGAATATTTATAAATATAATTGTCCTTGCCATTCTATCAGGATTTTTTTACTCTATTTATAGAGTAACTGTCTTCTCTCAAGAAAACTCCAATGTGAGTATCAGAAGTGACACTAGGACAGATTCAGTCAAGGCTGGTGATTACAGCAAGAGGAACTATTGTGAAAGAGTCAAGTATCTTAATATAGCGCCTTTCATGCAGGGATCTGAAAATGCTTTCTACAGACTTAAATTTTTTTTTAGTAGATGAGAGCAGCAAAAAGCAAGAACTATGTGCCAAAAAAACCTCCCCAGTAACGTCTTTCATTGCTACAGAGGCTTCAGTGTCAAGTGCCTTGGAGCTGACAAGAAGAGCAGCACTCACTACCCTTCCCTTGTAACTGTGTTCACCTCACTGTGACCTGCTGGGTCTGGGCAGTGAACTGGCTGAGAGAACTGACCTGGTTAAACCAAGCTTCATCATGATCAGTTTCACGTGATCTGGTTCACTGTCAACTGCAAAAATGCACTGCAGAGGAAGGCAGAGTAAAGATTATGATCTGTCTTGTGGCTTGAGTTACTGGTGTATGGGGAAACAGGAAGACTTTGGACACAGAGCAGTTTTCAAAAGCAAAGGTTTTTGCATCACTAGTGGAAAGAATCAGGTTGGGTGGGTTTCACCCTGGCAGAACAAGCAGATGAAAGGAGTGGTTCAGAAGCAGAACAAAGCAGACAACAGCTGTGACAGCTTCACAACAGTAACTGACTTCTCTGTAGGATGCCGGGGTTTGATTAGTCCAGTAGGAAGGGGACCACACTTTTTCTCATCCCTGTGTTAGTTGCTGATGTGATGGACTTGTCTGGGCACAAGGAAGGTTGTGCTCATGATGGACCTAACTCTGAACTTCTGTAAACTGCCAGGATTGCATAGACAGAAGCAGGAAATGGGGGCTAAATGAGTTTATATGTCAGAGGTATTGTTTGAGGGCAGAGGAGAGGTCAGCACCACACTGAACATCTTGAAGAACAGCTTCATTTACTGTGGGCTTTATGTAGAAGGGTTGGGTCAGGATGGTAGGAAAGTCAGGGGAGCTGCTTGGCACCAGTGAGAATAAATTGAAAAGTATCTGCACTTGGAATAGGTGTGAAACATGGTAGCCTTGGTGCTGGTTAGCAACAGTCAGACACAAACTTTTGTGAGCTGAACCTCTTTAAACAGAAGCTTTGAGGAAGCACTGAAATACTCTTACCTGGAGATGGAGTGGGTTCCTGTTGAAGGGAGCAGGAGAAGGCAAGGGTGTAGCAGCAAACTGCAGAGATAGCAGTGATCAGGCTGATATAAAGAATAGGGATTTGTTTTCCACAAAACTTATTTGTCTAGAGGTATTCAGAATCAGACCTGTGTTTGCCATTCATGTTACACCTGGTGTTGATCCTTATTGCCCAGTGCAAGTGTAGGTGGAGGATGAAGAGAGAGTAGAAGATGCTGCCTGAATCCTGGACAAAGGAGCCTGGTGTATAGCTGGAGACAGAGAAACACACCCTCCTGATTTAGTGCTAAATATTATGTTTCTCTCATATCTTCTTGTGCAGGACATCGACAATGTGAACTCCCAGATTAATCTCTTAGTGCAGTATTTGCCTTCCATAGTGATCACACTAGCCAACTTCATGGGTCCTCTGATCTTCTCATTTCTCATCAGATTTGAGGACTATACACCAGCCTTTGAAATCCAGCTGACACTCATGAGGTAAAAATGTTTTTATTGTGCCCTTGGATGTTTCAACAAGTTGTTCTTGGTAGGCTATATGTATTGTAAACATTGAAACATCAGGAAGCAGAGAAGTTGGCGCTGGAAGTCAAGGAGGCATTATTTGGCCAATGCTTAGTTGGAAACTTTAAATCTGGGAACAATCTATTTTGATGACAGTGCAGTGCAATCATCTCAGTGTCCAAGTGTTTCTCTTGGTCCCATTTAGCTATGTGGTCTGGACATCTTCAATCTGAATAAATAGTCAGTGGAGAACTTGTGGCTGCAGAGCTGTGGATTCACGGTTTTGTGTGCAGCAGTTCCCTGAATGAGCAAATGCACGTGTGCAGCAGTGACTGAAGCATAGCTTTGCTCAAGGCAGAAGTTAAAAGTTCTGGGGTAAAAGATACTTCAGTCTAAGAGCTGATGTTTGGCAGCTTAAGGCAGTAAGATCTGGGTTGAAGCACCTAAACTCTGCAAGTCCAGGCTTTGTATTTCTGATTTGGCCAAGTGTTTCAGAAGGCCTGAAGGTACATGAAATGGAAATGCTGCACACAGAACCATACCTGAGGGAATTGTAACCTATTGCAGTGTTGCGATCTGCACTGAAATGGCTGATCTAGGAACAGTACTGAGTAAAGAAACAAGGGACTATAGCCTAAAGCTGGGAACATGAAAGGCAATTTTAACTTACTACTAAGAAAGAAATGTGTTTATTATCTAGCTGGCTGCTCTGTTAAAGTTCTACATGACCCTTTTGTGTTTCAAGGCTTTCTTGGACTTCTGTGCAAGATGAGCTAAGTGTTAACATGGCTCTGTTTTGGCATGTTTGGAATTAGGTTTTGCCTTTCTTCCAGGTGTGTCTTCCTGCGTTTGGCCAATATTGGCGTTCTCTTGTTCTCACTGTGGAGTCAGATCTCTGACTGTGGCACTGACAAGTGTAAGCCCTGTGGATACAATTACAAACTCTATCCTGTAAGCAGATTTATCTTGGTCTTTAATCATCTGAGCTTGTGAACAGAGATTTGTTTTCCATGAGAGTTGTTTGTCTAGAGGTATTCAGTTATCAGCCCTGGGGTTGCCGTTCATGTTATACCTGGTGTCGATTCCCACTGCTCAGTACAAACCAGCGCAGTTGTTACATATGTATCTTTTGTTTGTATAAAACTCTAATTACCATTAGTCCAGTAGCAGATGAACTCTTAGCACAGACCTTCAGTCCATCATGAGGATTGTTTGGGACAGGTGGGTTTTGGAGTTATTGTGCTCTGCCTTTTGCTCCAATAAGGCAAATGGCTTTTCCTCAAAAGAAAAAAACCCCAACAAGCAAAAAAACCCCATCCACCAAAACCAAACAAAACACACACAAAAATCTCCCCACCCCACAAAAAAACCCCAAAACCAAAGCAAAAAAAAAAGTGAAAAGTTTGGCATGGGAACTCTGAAACACTTGCATATTTTACAAATTGGCATTAATAGAATTTGAACTTTATGGTGTTAGCTGAGACATTTGCTGCTTTAGTGATAGACAGATTTTTCACTTGTTTATTTAGACTGCTAATCTTGTTTTTCCTGACTTGTTTTTATAGTGCTGGGAATCTGATGTTGGGCAAGAAATGTACAAACTGATGATATTTGATTTTATTATAATTCTTGCTGTGCCCCTGTTTGTGGACTTTCCCAGAAAGTATGTATCTCTGCTTTGTGAGCATATTTTTTACGAATGATGTATGAAACACATTTTCTTTTTTCTGTTTTAAATTCCTCATATTTCTAACCAGAATATTAGTTTTAAAATAAAGCATTAACATATTTCTGGTGGTTTGAGCACCTGTTTGCTACTCAGATGGCTATATAGTTTTTGATACTTGAGAGCTTTCTTCTTCAGACATTTTCTGTTACGTTTTCTAATGCTTAAATGCTAAATTCTGTGTGTTCCAAATGTGTTAAAATGCATCTAAACTCTACAACTTCAATTTAGGACTAATTATATTCTTTGGTTTTAGGTTGTTAGTTACTCATTGCTCTTGCAAGCTAGTCCAGTGGTTTGGACTGCAGGAATTTGGAATTTCTGACAACGTCCTGGAAATCATTTATGGGCAGACTATTTGCTGGATTGGAACCTTCTTTGCACCACTTCTCCCTGCAATAGCAACTATAAAATACTTCATAATCTTTTACATTAAAAAGGTAATGACGATGTGTGGTTGATAAAGGACTGAGCACATCTCTGTGGTTTTTGTAATACAGGCATATAGGTATGCAGGTGATCTAAGACCAACAAAAAACCCTAAAACCACCTGTGGATGTGGTGGATGGAATGAGCCAATGGTGTTCCATTTTCAGTAAGGTTTTGTGCTTTTAAGAGAAGGTAGAATTTTGCTTTGAAATCAAGCAAAGCCACATTTCAATTACTACCTCTTCAATTATTTGTCCTTTTTTAAAGAAAATCTTTTTATGTAACAAGCTAGTTTATAACACTTTTCTGCAGTGATCTATTTATTAGCACCACAGCTTAGAACTTGGACAAAATTTTGCAAAACTGCTAAAAATTTAGGAGCAAAAATGGAAGATCCAAGCTGGGTCAGATGTTCATGTGATTTCTGCCTGTCAGAAGTTTTGCTCAGTGACCGCATAGCTCCTTCTGTGCATCCAATTCTTGCTGATACTTTTGGTCTTGCAAGAGGGGACGTATCCAGTGAAGATGTGGCAGAACAAAGCCAATGGCAGTGCCATGGATCATACACCAAATGGCTGTGTCAGTTGACTGTATGCAAGTGTCCTTTGGGTCAAATTCTTACACAAACTAGGAGCCATTGACTTACACCAAGATGTGAGGCATTCTTATTTTAGCCCTTCTCAGCCCATGCACATTAAAGGAGGTGGTTGTGTGGTAGCTGGTGGCATGTTTGAGAATGGAAAATTCAGTTGCTGGGCGAAGTATACTTGGATGTGTATCTGTACGGATGTGCTGGTAACAGTCTTACCTTCCCTCTTCAGATCAGTTTGATACACACACGTAAACCTGCAGCTAGGCCTATCAGGGCATCAAGTTCCAACTTTTTCTTCTTCTTGGTGCTGTTGATTGGGCTCAACTTGGCTTTTATCCCTGTGGGAGTCAGCATAGCACGGTAAGTGGCAATTTAAGTTCTGTGAAGCTGACACTTGTTCTAAGGTTGTCAGTTCTGTAAAAGCAGACACACAACTTTAGAATGATTAATGGCATAAAATATATAGGGTCTAATACATCAAATTATAGCTTAGTTCATATAAACAAAACCTACTGTTTTAAAGACATGGGACACTTCTACTGTATCATCAAACTGGTGCTGGGCTTGCGTTGCATGATTTTATCTTTGCATTTTGGTGTAACATCTTTCTATTCTGCTTCTTTGACAGTATCCCCTCTTCCAAGGCATGTGGGCCATTCAGGAATTTTAACACTTCATGGGAAGTTATTCCAGATACAATACTTGAGTTTCCAACAGGTCTGCAGCAGGTCCTTTTTGGCATGGCATCAGAAGCCTTTGCAGTGCCTTTTTTTATGATCATTTGGTGAGTATTGTGGAGACTTGATTCACTTATGCAGCTTCATTTCCTCACTTACTGAACTCATACCAAGCATTTACTAGACTAGATTTTCTATTTGCAGTCAAAAGCATCAAAACCCATATGAATCTTTAGCCCTTATGTCTTTGCCGATGTGATCAAACTCATTAGCTTTGTTCCATTTCCTCTTGCACGTCCCATATTCAACAGTGTCCTTCTCAAAAATGCTAATTGTGAATCCTCTTCAAATTAGTACTGTAAGTCCTGTGATCACAATTCCTGTCCACAAACCTTGGTTTGAAAAAACCCAAACTCTCAAAACAGTCATTCTGTAAGATAAAATTCAGCATAGATTCATAGAATTTTTAAGGTTGGATGTCACCTATAGAGAGAATCTAACCCAACTCTCCTATTCAAAATAGGGTCAAGTAGAGCAGGTACCATATCCAGTTAGATTTTGAGTGTCTCCAAAGATACAGAGGCTCTACAATCTCTCTGGGCAACCTCTTCTAGTGCTTGGTCAGTCTTACAATAAAAAAGGGTTTTTTCTTAAGTTTAAATGGAATTGTTTGCATTTTAGTTTATCTAAACTGTTTGCAAATTTTGAGACTTATTACATGATGCTTTCTAAAACTTCTATGCTTGAAAAACCATGTAGTTTATTTTGGACTCCACCCAGCCCTCTTTTGTAGCACTTGTGTTCTAAACAGAGCTTGTTTTTATGTACATAGGAAATTTCAAGTCCTCCCTTTCTTGTTTGTTGTTTACAGCATCATTATGTTCTATTTTATTGCCTTGGCTGGAGCACACAAACGAATGGTTGCACAGATGAAAGAACAACTGGTTTTGGTAAGATTTGATCCATTTTATTGACACAACAAACAGAACTTTAGAGGTTCAGAAATGGGACATGCAGAAGAATATTGGTTTTCATAGTTTCCTGGATATTTGGCGCTTGCAACAGGCAGTGAAGAATGTTTTACAAATTCACAGGAAAAATAACCAAAGCATTATGGTATTTCTTAGTGGAGTTGATTTTCTTGGGTACCAGCTGAAACTGCAACAAGGTCTGGTTATATCAGGCAACACACATGCATGAGAGATACCTCTGAGAAGCTGTGTCCCTGTTTTTCACCTGTTGCCTTGCTTAAATCCACTCATCTGCATAGTTTTTTTCTGCCAAACAAGAACCTGAATCTTGTATTTCCTGTCCTCTCCACCATCTTGCACAAGCTCCACTTCTATTTCCTTCTCTGCCCTCACAAACAGCTGCCCAACTCCCCACCCTTCCCTCCAGGCTTGTATTTCTACTGCATCTTTTCTAGTCTTGTCCTTCAGTGCAGGTCCAGCACTGCTTCAGCAGGTACTGAAAGTGGAACAAGCCACCACTAACCACCCGTTTGGAGAAGGGCGCCAGGGCAGAAATGCTGCTTTGCGGCCATCAAAAGCCACTGCCAGGTTTGGCAGCATTCGTGTGCTGTGATCTGACAAACTGCTGGAGTCAGAACTCAGCCTTATGAACAAGATTTCTCACTGTCTTATGAAATAGCCCATTTCTTGGTGTGTGCTTCTTTTAGATATGGCATTTAACAACCTGTCTGCGGAAACATTGCTGGGGAGAGATTTTTGAGGTGTGAGGAATTTAGAAACAAAAGCCTTCCTGCTTTTTGAAGGGTTCACAAACCAGCTGGGAATTCTGAAAATTCTTCTATGCTTTTTATTTTTATTTGCTTGCTATTGTTGGACTTCTTGGAAGCATGGTTTTAAATTTAGAGGTCTGTCAGAAGTTTTTACTAGGCTCAGTGCAGAACTGTTAACGTGTGACCTTATGTGAGATAAATGAAGTCAAGACTATTGTAAACTTGAGATTGTACTCCCTCAGCACACTCTCAACTACCTGAACAATGTGATGAGTGCACCTATTTCTAATAAAGAAATGAGCTGTTTGTCGATTACTTGTATTAACACTGTTCATGTAGAGCATTCTTGTTATTCCCTCTTTCCAGGCGAGTCGTGACAAGATGTTCCTAATCAGAAAGATAGCAGAAGCTCAGAGGTATCCTTGAAAACCACTCAAGCCAAAAGAACTAGACTTCCTGAAACTCCCAGAACCACAAGAAAACAGCAGAAGCGTTTGCAGCTTCTAACAACTGAGCAGCTGACTGGCACCCTGGCACTGTTATCTGTGTAATGGGTGCTTGTGGTCTAATTCTTTCTTGATTAAGGTAGTGGGGCTTAGTTTCCAAAACTTGGAAATTGAGCTAATTTATACTGTGTTAGAGCTGTTCAAAAAAGGATATTTTAATGCTGCTACAGATTCAGGGTTTTTGGGTTTTGTTAAGTCCCTATTTTTTTCAGGGAGTTTGAGTAAAATATGATCAGAACTGAAACTCTTTTGCACTGTTTATACAAATTACGCTATAAAAATCATGAGAGAGGGGAAAGGTATGGTTTTACATGTTTTCAACTCCTTTCATTTGCTTTGGTTTTAAAAAAGAAGTATGTATGGTAGTATTTTGAAGTAGAGCATAGGAAAAAAAAATATGGCATGGATTTGAAATCAGTTTTCTAAATAGTTTTAGAGGTGAGGGTTTGGTATTTATTCTGCTAGGAAGCAGCAAGAGCAGTTGAACACTGGACAACTGGACACAAAATGGTTCAGAGAAAACAAGGTGGTAAAACAGCTCTGAATAAACACTCGGTATAGGAAGAAGCTGACAGCCATGGGAGGCACAGCACTGCTGGGGCACCAGCCTTGCTGCTGCGGAGGGGCCTTTTTTAGTTTTTTAAAATGTTTTAAGACATTGTTATTTGTGTTTTATTCTTGTACGAACTTCATGTCTACTGTTCTCTGTGTTCTAAAATGTGAATATTTGAGAGTTAAATTATTGGTTGGCAATGCTGTGTGTCAGTACCCCTTAATTTCACATTTCCTCTCTCTTAGCTGAACTGCTGGGGCTGTGAGTCTCAGAGAACCGTGTGTTCCCTGTAGGTTACTAACCCATTCCTTTATTTAAAGATTGTGGTTAAGGATTTTCTGTACAGAACTAAGTTTATTGCTTGAAATCTGCATTAGTCTGCTCTTAGTTAATGTGAGACACTATCCTTTTTATGTAATGTTTTGGAATAGTTTCTGTCCTTAATTTAAAGAAATTAACATTCAATAAACGCTATTTTTTTACGATCCCGCCTCTTGCTGTTCCGCCGCTGCGGTTGTGAGGGGCTGGCCTCAGCGCGCTCGCCGCAGTTCCCGCCTGGGCCGCCAGGGGCCGCCCTTCGTTCCCATGGCAACCAGGGACGCGGGCTCTGAGTGATCGCTGCGCTGTCCAGTGCGGCGGCGGCGCGGAGCCAATCGGAATCGTGATAGGGCGGGAGGCCGGCGCGCGGTGATGACGTTGCGGCGGCGCGCAGGATCTGCGGTGCTCAGCGCGATGGCGGCAGGCGCGGTCTCGGGTCTGCGGTGCTCGCTGTTGCAGCGCCGGCCCCTCCGCTGCGGGCCGGGTACGGGCTCGGCTCCGGTCTCTGCCAGCCTCTCAGAGCCGCGCGCTGCCGCCCGGGGCCGCATCACGCCATCCGGCTCCGCGGGTGGCAGCTGCCGACCGCCCGCCCCGGACGAGGACTGGGCGGCGGCGGAGCTCGTGTCACCTTTCTCTCTCCGACAGGTCTGCGGCCTCTGCCCGCCGGAGGGGCTTCCCTCAGGCTATGCAGCACGCGGGTGGCTCAGGAGGGCATCAACAAGCCCGTCATAGACCGCATCATCCGCGTGGACCATGCGGGGGAGTACGGAGCGAACCGTATCTATGCGGGGCAAATGGCTGTCCTGGGCAGATCGAGCGTGGGACCGATCATCCAGGTTAGCGCGCCTAGGAGCGATGCCTGTGGTTCTGTTTAATTTGCATTTCATTAACAGCGGCCGGATAAAGGTGAAAGATCATAGGCTTCATTGTAAGAGTGTCCCGTTTTTTCTAAGCACTTCCAAACCTGTGGGTTTATGAAGAGTGGTGGGATTACTTGGTAAAGAAGTTATCAATGCTGCAGTTACTGTAGTGTTGCTGTTTTGCAAATGTTTTTATGTTGCCTTCTTATAACTGTCCTTATCTACCTTTTTCATATAATGATCTGCATCTGCCCTTCTGCACTATTTGTTCTCTGTGATGTTACGGTGTCATAGTATTGCTATATCAGCTATTACAGCATGTGTGGCCTGAGCTGTTTTGGTTTTTATTAGTTTTCTTGGAAATGTTTACCTTTTGTGGTTTTATACTTCACTGTGATCTGGCTCTTTTGCAGCAAATGTGGAATCAAGAAAAAGACCACCTGAAAAAGTTCAATGAACTCATGGTTGCATATAGAGTTCGACCTACTGTTTTATTGCCTTTCTGGAATGTAGCAGGTTTTGTTTTAGGTGAGTTTGTATAATTACTATTATTGTTGTTTTGTGAAGTCTTCAGTTGTATTAAATTATTTGTATTGCTTCAGATTTCATCGTATGCATGTGTCTGGTACCCAAATCACAGGGGCTGGAAGCGCTTTACTTGGAAGGAAGGGTGCAATGGCTTGCACAGTGGCTGTGGAAGAGAGTATATCAGAGCACTACAACAACCAGATCCGAACTCTAGTGGAAGAAGATCCAGAGAAGTACAAAGAGCTATTGCAGGTATTTAACTATGACTATAAAAGTAGTTTAACAAATTAGTTTAATTATCTGATGTGATTTAGTCTTTTAAAAATAATACACTCATAGAATTTACAGTAAATCTTTCTGTTCTGTCACTTAGAATGCTGAAGTCAGCAGAAACTATTAAAATGAAAGCATACTTTTTCCTTCAGCATCGCTAAATTGATCAAGCACCAAAATTAAAACGTAGATTGGATTATGTTCAGCATGCTTTCAGTAATTCAGTGTTTTCTTTCTGAGTGGGGGAATTGTGCTTTAAGTTTGATTAATTTTAATTGAAAGGAAGGGTCTAGAGGGGAAACAAAAGGAGGAAGTATGACTATATAGTAGCTGCGTTGCCTTCCTTGGAAGGCATTCAAGTACCTTCACATGCTCCTTAACCTGTAGGGCCTGGAGCTGCACACAGTGCTTGGGATGAGCTCAAGGTGGCCCCTTCTTCTGCCCCACTGCCCACGCTGTCTCTGATGCACCCCAGGATGGGGTTTGCGTGCCTGACTGCCTGGCTCACACCAAGCCTGCTGCCAGCCAGCACCCTGTTCATGTTCTAGTCCTGGATGCTCCTCAGAGCTTCTAAGGAGCTGATGTTTGTCAGCTCTGTGAGAAAATAAATTTCAAAGCATTTTAGCCATCAAACTGAGACACGTTCCTCTAGAGTGTGGGAGATTGACCTGTTTGCACAGGCAGCACATGGAGCTGGTTCATTTCCAGTCTTGCTGGCTACCAGTGTGTTCAATTGTGCACAGTTTAACATGTAGCGAAATCTGATTACTCCAAATGTATCCTATTGTTACAGAAATAATATCTGAAGAAACCTAGGTTGTGCTGATGTGCACAGGGAAAATACCACAACAGAAGATAATGCTATAATTAAATAAATTGAGAGGGCTCAAAATAAAGAGAAAAATCTAAGTAGTGAGTTTATTTACGGAGTCAATGTGAGGAGAACTAGCAAGGAAACCAAAAGCAGTGCAAAGCTGTAGGGTAGAGTCAGTGCCCATGTGTCTGTGCTGAGCACTTCATTAAGCAATCCTGGTTATCTGCAGACATCTCAAGAGAAAATCCTTTAAACCTTTTTGTCCCAGTTGAAAAATTAGAAGACAAACAATTGTTCTTTAGAGTGTACTAGAATGGAAAAAAGCCTGGTTGGCTTACAGAAAACACCCTTACTGATTGGCAAGGCAGGGACCCTAACTCCTTTATTCAAATTGTCGATAATATGGGTGTGTGAAACTAGTCAGTGTTAAAAGTTACTATGATTTTAGATTTTTTTTGAACCATTGAAAAAAATAGTGATATGTTAAACAGCAGCTTGAACTTAAAGACTTTTTTGTAGACCACTGAAAGAACTTTAGGTTAAGGGAATGCAGTAAATACTTCTGTTCTTGCTGAATTGGAGGTTCAGGTCTTAGAGAAGCTTTTGAGAGACTGTGGCTTGTCATGGTGCACGCAATGGTCGACAGCATCTGGTTTTGTGTACTGGCTGCCTTGATTTTTCTGCAAAGTAGGCTCAGTAATTGCTATTTTTAAAGGTAATAAAACAATTCCGGGATGATGAGCGGGAGCACCATGACATTGGGCTTGAGCATGATGCAGAGGCTGTAAGTACAATGCTGACTAATTGATGCTGTCAGTGAGGATGCAGATGTGCTACTCTTAACCTTCCTTACCTAGAGACTGGGATGTGATTCTTTGAAAAGCAGACAATAAGGCTCTTGATACTCTTTCCCAAAGATACACATAAGAAAGTCCTGCATGTTATAACTTTCATTTTTCTAGAACAGAACTGAATCTGTTGGAAGTCATGTCAAGTGTTAAAGTGGGGCTTTTTTTCCCTAGAGGTGTCCTCTGCAAATTTTTAGCTTTTCTTTTAATTTCAGTTTAGAATAAATATTTTGAAGATAAGGCTAATAAGTGCTCTCCATACAGCTGGGAATTGGTGGTATCATCTTGTTCAGAAGTGTGAAATACTGAACTAAATTCTGTGCTTCCGTGGATACTCTATGGGGAATGTGTGACTTCTCTCCTATTTTTTCTCTTGACTTACATTTGTATAGAAAAGGAAATATTCTGCAAAGTTGATACATTTTAAGTTAGTTTTCTCTAGGATAAATTAGATTGCAAATACAGGTGGGGTTTTCTTGGGGTGTGTGTGTGGTTTTACTTTATTTTTTTTGTTAAATAGTGCTTACTATTCCTTATCACAATCTGGTTCAAGCAAAACGCATCAGCAGATGTATTTAATCTTTTATTCTTTTTACAGACACCAGCTTATTCTGTTTTGAAGACAGCCATACAACTTGGATGCAAAGCTGCAATATTTTTATCAGAACGAATTTAGTTATATTTTCCATAATAATTGTGGCAATAAACTGTGACAAAAAAGTGTATGGAAACTGTGGAAGACTAAGCTATTTTATTCAGCTTTTTAAAATTTTCTACACTAAGCACTTGGTTCAGCCATCCTTTGTCACATTGAGTACCCATTTAAAAAGTATCTATATTAAAGTCAGTTGAGCTAAATGTGAATAAAGGTGGCAGATTTGGGTTTGTATGAACTAAACCTCCCTATTCAGAGACTGTTCACAAGGTGGCAGTAAAATATGTATATACATGATTTATATATACAGTATTTGTGTATGTATGCACATACATAAAAATTATAAATACATTCTCTGTTGCCTTCAAATTTATGTGTACTTGAAATAAGCTGGAGCACATCAGCTTGTTTTAAAATGGTTAATACTGACAAAGTAGAATATTTTTTCTGTTTTCAGGGTAAATGAAATACTAGCAAATATTTATTTTCAGTCCATCTTGAATAAAAATTGGTATAAGACCAATTTTACTTAAAGACTTCTTTGTGTTTTGGGGTGGGGTTTTTTCAGGCACAGTTCCAAATTCTTTAAATAGAATTTTGCTTACTATATTGTTTTTTGTTGTGGGGATTTTTTCGTTGTTTGATATTTTCTTGGGTTTGTTTGGCTTGCAGTTTTTTTTACCTGACTGTGTGTGTAAAGAATTGATCCCTGACATAAAGGAGGTGAAGAGAGCAACCTGGACCACCTGTGGAATTGCATTTACTGTTCTGTTAGAGCTTTCAAACTTATCTTACTTTGCTTCAGACAGCATTTAATCCAGATACATCTGAGTCTACCTTTTTCAGTAGCTCTGTTAGTGTTTGTAGGTGTTTTGGTGTATGATTTGATATGAAAGACTTCTCAAAGAGGATTATTTACCCTTTTTTTTTTTGGTGAAGGAGCTTAGGCAGAAGGTGAAATCTTAATATAAAGAAACTCCCATGTGATATTGTTATGACTGTCACTTTATATGTTATTTAAAAATAATTTCTATCAAACTGTTGCAAATGTCACCTTGTTATACTCAAGCTACTGATGTTATTTACATTGTTTAATCAAAGTAGCATTTGGTTTTTTTATCTGTGACTGATTTGCACACCCACTGGAATAATTTGACTCAAGGAACTCAAAGCTAAATCACAGATTTCTCAGGGACTGCATAACCAGAAGATAACTCTAAGGGAGTCTCACTTTACTTGCCTCAGCCCCAGACAGTTGTTAGCAGTGTGCATGAGAACTCAAGTTTACTAAAGGTACATCCTATTACACTAATGCAATATCTTCCCTAATTTGATCAAAATTACGACACTGAACAAAAGTTACATCTAGCAGATTTCTTGCCTTAATTTCTCTAAACTATTCTATATGCATGTGGAAAATTCCCAGATAATTTGGAGGAGAGAGGAATCAGCACAAAAGAATGATTAACTAAAGTTGTTAAAGGGGTAACAAGTGTTGCTGGAAGCCTGTGCAGTGCAGTTGTGTAAGTCATGGACTTTAATAAGTGAGTAAAAGAAGGAAAAAAGATTGCTTGATGAATAGTCCGTTGTAAAGTTTTTCCTGCCAGGGGCAGCATGGGATGGCATCTTGTGTTAGTCCGTTGCAGGGGAGGGACGGCAGGGCATAACATATTTTGACTCAAAGCCACACATTGCATGCCCATACATACAATGGTCTTGTGACATAAACTGGAAACTGAGCCAAACAGTTTGTGGTCTTTTAGCCATTATATCAGGATTGAAAGCTGGACAAGGCATCTGTGGGGCTTTCTGAGAGAGCTGGTACTCAGCTGAAGCCCGGAACTCTACAAGGCTGTAGTTACAGGTATTCTGTTAAGATGTCTGCAGTGGTGTTCAGCAGTGGTGGGATTGCCTCCTGACAGAGAGACATGTTCATGTAATTGTCCAAGATGTGGGTGGCCCCCGAGACCATCACACACTGCTCACTTGGGACAACAACTTTTAAGAGACAAATCTCATGTTTAATGTATTTCGTTTGGCCCGGGGCTGGGAACATCAAATACCAAGAAATTGCCATGTGAGGTCTGTGTTTGGTCATATCTGCTGTAATTGAAAGTGCTCATAGTGAGTTCTTTGTCCTCAGCAGCTGAACACATCCTGCACGTTTGAGAACGGGCCTCAGACATTAACACTGTCTCCAGCTGCAAGCATGAAATGTGAACTGGGAGATCAAGTCTGTGTTATGCTCCTGAGAAGGATTTGTTCGTTCTTTAATGGAGCAGCAGATTTCTGCCCATCCATTAAAGTGTGGGTGGGCTGTTCTGCCATTTCCAAAGGCTGTGCATTTCCCTGCTCACTGGCAGTTTACTCTTTGGTTGTTGTTGTTTTACATAGAAAATAGAGTTGCTTTTCATTTTTCTCATTTAAAAAGGATATTTTTTGTTTAAAAACCTGATTCAGATTTTGAGACTAAAAAAAGTGGTAAAAGATTACAAAATAATAACATGCACAGTGCTGTACAGAACTATTGTACAGCTGCTGCAAAGCTGTAGTTACTTTATGTTGTGGCAGACCTGAGCTGAGTAATACCAGCCATTCCAGCAGGGGTTAATGGCAAGCAGAGGCCAAAGTATATAGCTTATACAAGTCTGTTATCATAGTGATTCTCAATGAACTCTGGTCATGTTGACAGAAGAAGAGGAGCTGGGATCAGACAAAGGATGTGAAATGCTGCATTTTCAGAACAGGGAGTGGGGAAGATGACAGGGTCTTCACTGTGCCTTTGTGTTTTGGGGCTTCCTTGTAAATGATAAAATACACACATAATTTGGCTTTTGTAATATGCAGTGGGATGAAATCCTTACTCTCAAAGTTAGGAGGCCTTTTCTAGCTCCTGTGATAAGCCAGGGCTTGATCCCAATTTTCTCCTGCAGAAGCAGTTTTATTTCTCAGTGAGGAGGAGCAGCAGGTATCCATCTGTGGGTGTGCAGGGCTATAGTGCTGTTAGCTGCTCTTTGATCACCATCTCGCCGCTTGCTGGTTTCTTCTGCAGTCAGTGCTGGGGACGACCTGGCCCCTATTCTCCAGAGCTGCTCTGAGTCAGAGATGAAGGTAATGATGGTGCTTGGCGGAGAATGACACGGTCAGATGGTGCAGTCCCTGTACTGAGCACTAGGGCTGTGTCTGGAGCAGGATCTCTGCACTGTCTGTAGGCGCTGCAGAAGGTACATGTGATGCCCCAGACGTGCAGCTCTGGCTGTGCCAGGACACGTGTCAGAGGTAGCCAGGCAGCAGTCGAATCCCCGTGGCTGAGATTAACAAGGTGATGCTGACAAAAGTTGAACGGACTTTTGTCAAGGGCATGTAGTGATAGAATAAGGGTTTATGGCTTTATGTTGATAGAGGGCAGGTTTAGATTATTAGATAGAAGAAAGAAATTCTTCACTATGAGGGTGGTAAAGCAGTGGCACAGGTTGCCCAGAGAAGTTGTGGCTGCCCCATCCCTGGAAGTATCCAAGGCCAGGTTGGATGGGGCTTGGAGCAACCTGGGACAGTGGAAGTTGTCCCTGCCCATGGCAGAGGGCAGTGGAATGAGATGAGCTTTAAGGTCCCTTCCAACCCAAACCACTCTCTGATTCTGTGATTTATGATGCAAATTATATAAGATGAGACTCATAGGATTGTTTGGCAGAGAGCTAAATCCATTGTCTGGGTTGGGCTTCACTTTTGTTTGCAGTAAATCTGTGTGGCTCACTTGAGCACACAGAGCTGGGCTTGTGATCAGCTGAGGATATGCCATCCCCCTGTGCTGGGGATGACATGGATTGTGCATCTCTATTTGTTCTTAGTATTACAGGACTTATTTCATCTATACACATCTGCCTTGTGTGTTGACTTTAGGGAAGACATAATTTTAAATGCCAGTCATTTTTTGTTACTGGCTTCGAAGTTGTGGCATGTCACTTGCATTGAATTCTGCACATATTTTTTAGCTTGGGAGGCTTAAAGGGCTAAGGCAAAAATATTGGCCACTTTAAAGGAGGAATGCGTGTCATAAGGGAGGAGATTGTTTAAAGGTACTACCATTTTTCTATTTGTTACTTCAGTTTTCAAAATGTCTGAGATGAAAAATCTGAATGGATTTAGGAGAATGACAGCAGCTTTGCAGTTGTACTTCCAGAGTGGCAGAATTTAGCTTGTGTTAGAGAAAGGTTGCTGATACTCTTTTTTTTTTTTTTTTTTTTTTTTTTTT
>VZRN01005629.1:941227-952135 GCA_013397935.1 Dasyornis broadbenti | reverse complement strand
TTTTTTTTTTTTTTTAGAGTTAGGGAGCTAATCAAATGTTGAGTAAGTGAATTAACAGTTCAGGTTCAGTGGGTAATGGATTTCTAAAAGAACTTGACTGTTAGAAGGAAAATCCTGGTTGTTCTTGTTAGGAGCTTTCAATTAATGCAGCCTCCTGCTCACTTCGGGTGTTTTTGAGAAGTACCACCTTATGCTACAGTTTTGCAGAGCAGAACCCAAACATAAGCAGAGCAGGGGGTGATTCCTCTGTGTCCAGCAAGACAGCTTATGGCAGCAGCAGCATTTCATCGTGTTAGGATGCAGATTAATACACCGATGCTGATTTTTAAAATGGTGGTTTTTGGTTCTGAATGTCGTTGTCTCACAAACTCTGGCCATGGTGCTGCCTTTATTTGTGCTTGTTCTTAGCTGGAAGTAAATGATGTTCTGCTGGAGGCCTGGGAATCACGCAGTGTTACTTGGAAAGGAGCTCTGGAGGTTGTCTTGTCCAACCTCCTGCTAGAACCAGGACTGTGTCCAGCACTAAAGCAGGTCAGCTGTGATTTTTTTTTTTTTTCCAGACAGGTGATGAAAACCTCTAAGGATAGAAATTTCACAGCCTCTATGGGCAGCCTGTTTTGGTCCTGCATTACCCTACCAGTGACACGTTTTTTTTCTCATATCAATCCTGAACAACCCATGACTGTTGCTGCTGCTGCTGCTTGTTCTGTAGTCTCAATGTAGTACCATGGAGAAGAGTTTGCCTCCAGTATCTTAATAAATACTCTTTGAGTAGTCTTAAGCAACTATTAGATCACTCATATTAGCTCTCCTTGCAATGCCTGGTTCCTGAACTGGCACAGAGGAAAGGAAGGGATGCCCCTAGTGACCATCTTGACAGTCTCATTGTCTAGTTACGTCTTCAGGCTTCATATGTCTTCTTTCCTTGCAGCTGTTTTCCACCCAGCTGTTTGCATGTCAGTGAATCATTTTTCAATGCTACTTGTGCCTAGGACAGATGAATTTATTGATTTGATGGTACAGATGGATGTGTATAGACTAAAATATTAATGAAAGTCATACATACAGTGGGTGGTTTTCATATTTAAAACACCTTTTCTGGACTGTGTAATAATTATTTCTGGCACTAAAAGTGCTTTTCTGTTTTCTCGGTGGCTACTGGCCATCCACCTGCCTGGGCTGTCCAGATCAGAGCAGACGCAGCAGTGGATTGAGGGGGATTTGAATTTTCTTGCAGTTCATTTTGAAGACAAGCTCTGCCAGCAGTGTTTTAGCAAGCTGTCAATAATTTATCCTGAGCATGTGGCTTGAGGGCACTTGTATAGTCAGAGGCTGCTAACTGTATGTAAATGGATAAAACATTTAGTGGAGTGAAAAGTCTTTGCTTACAGGAGCAGACAGACAGGCAGTGTTAAGGCAGATGACTCAGTCCTGGTGATCTTTGTTGCTATCTCTGCATTAAAGTGAGCTTCCTTTTTAAGCAGTAGCTTATGTCTAATTTAAGGCCGTCTCTCATCTTGCTGATGATAGACTGTTTCCTCCCTTCTGTGGGGCACAGCCGTGCTCCAGAGGTGGCACCCAGCTTCTGAAGAGGAAGAACACGCACAACATGCTTTCCCAGGACTAATGCCCAAATGGCAAAACACAGAGGAGCCTCTGCTCTCCAAGTGTGTCATCCTAAGTCTCCCTGTGCCCATGGCTGTGGATCCCAGGGCAGGCAAAGCCCCTCTCTCCTCTCAGAAGTGATAGTGTCGTTTTTAACAAAGCCTGCAGCATTCCTATGAGAAAGGGACTTTGCTTTAGGGCTGGCCTAAGAGAAGGCCACTGCATGCAAGTCTACTAGAGATGTGAGTTTGTGCTTAACTCTGAGCCCAAAAGCAATGGGGATAATTGGATGCTCCATGTTAAACTTGTTGGAGGCTTTAGTGACTTGCTTGTGGACATTTACCAAATCTGTGGCAGAAATACACTGGAAATACAGTTTGAGAGGAGCTGACTCTCCCTTGTGGCTGTATTATTGTACTAACCATATAGCACTCCTGGTACGTGAAAAAAGGTGCTGAACTTGCTGCTTTTAAGTAGGTTTTTTATCCAGCACAAGAACAGCAGGACTTAAAATGACTGGTGAGATTATTCTGCAAGTGTAGTTAATGGCTTGATTCCAGCCCTGACCTGGAAAGCTAGTGACGGATGAGTAGCTGTCTTCCACATCTCATCTTGTCAGCTCCCATTGTTCTGACCTTGGCAGGAAAAATGCTATTTACTTGAATACTTCAAAGGTGGTTGAAAGAAGACTTTGAACATGGTTGAAATGTGATTTTTTTTTAATTTTTTTTTTTAATTAACAACTGTCCGCTTTTCAGTTCCTCCCACCCAAATATCGCAGCAATGCTTGCTAATGAGAAATAATTATGTCTCAATTTTAAGTGACATAAGTGCTATTGTTTACACAAAATGTGAGAATCTTGTAAGACATGGGGCATATGCTTAGAGGGATAATGCTTGAGAATCAGTTCTGCCTTCTCAGGGAGCCAAGCCTTGCAGAGGAAGATGACAGATACATGTGTTTATATACAGACTCTAGAGCTGGCTGTGTTTGCTTATCATTTGTCATAAATGCAGAGACTTGCAGCACAGAGCACTGGTTCAGCATAAGCTGGAACATATGGTCCTCTCCAGCAGATGTGACATGAATTCCAATGCTCACTGGATGTTTCAGGCTGATGACCAGCAAGAGGATTTATCCTGGTAAGCTGGTATGAGTATTCTTGAAACTTTCCTGTGAATTACTGGTCCATTTGAGATTTTTCCATGGATAGGGCAGAAAAGTATGGCCTGGTTTTCAGCTTGTATTTCTGGCAGTTCATAAATGCTGAAGCAGCTACCTGGACCCATCTGATACATCAGTTGGATATGATGTTGCAAACTCTTGGGATGAGAATGCTTACATGAAGCTACTGCTTTGGAGTGTCCTGACAGTTCATTCTTTCTTCTCAAAGCCCTGTGTTGTTTTCCATGACTTTCCTATTAACAAGAAGATTCATGGTTATATTCTTCCCTCTTTTTATCTCCTTACACTTAACAAAATACATGTGATACTGCTACAGCCTTTGCTTTTAGATGATGTGTGATGGTAAACCCTCCCTCTTATCTCATACTGAGTGCATATTCCAGGCTGACCTGTAGTGAGTTAGGAATAATCAGCAGAACTCTTAACACACTTGTCTTTCTGATTTACTAAAAAAAAACCCCTAAAACCTAACCCCAGTCTTCTTGTCACAGCCAAGAGAAACTAATAGAACAAATTACACACATGACTTGCATGTGTTATGAAAACAGCATAAAACCAAGAGAAGTTTACAGAGGAAATTTCCTGGAGAATATTCATCCACATTGTAGAACCATTGATAAATTTTCCTGCATCTGGCAATTATTATGCCACACTCTGTTCTTACTCAATGTTTGCCCTGTTCATCTTAGGCAACACTTACTCATTCCTGAGTTGTTTCACATACCAAGATATTAATCTGCTTCTCATACAAACAGTCAATGACCTGAAATTGCTACAACACACCAGCACAGACTTGATTCAGTATCTGGTTTTGTTTGCTTTCTTTTGGTTTTTTTTGTTGTTAGGGAGAAAGAATCCAAAGTGAATTCAAGTCCATTTGATCTCTGGGGCTGCACCCATGCCCTGGCTTACCACCACTATGTTTAGACTTGCATGCTACAAGGTCTCAGAAATCACAGCCACTACCCATCTGTATTTGCCTTAAATCAAATATCTTCTGTTTCATTTTTCTTTGCTTTCTTGGACTTAAGTTGGGTCTGATTTTTCTGTGGACTTTGCTTTCCTTGGCTTCTAAAATAATTTTATAAGGTGTTGCTGATTTGAATAATTTGGTCATTGGCAAGTCCAGCTGTGCCGCTTACCCAGCAGCGCCTTGCTTCAGGGAGCTACACGCACAATCAAATTCTGCTCCAAAGGTAGCAAATTCCAAGTGGAAGTATTATTATGTCAATTGATTGTCAATATGGATGGGTTGATGAAAGTATCTGTGCAAATATATATCAGTGTGTCCCTCTTATATAGCTCTGCTGACTCACGGAGTGGGCCTTTCACTCAAACTGCTCACAGAGATAAGAGCTCCTATGCCTGAGCCACCTTTGTGGGTGGGCTCAGCTCCACCTGAATAGGTGACAAGGGGACAGGTGGTGGCTGGAACATGCTGTAGTTGGAGACATTTATATTTAAGAGTGCTGGCAAGACCCTTTTACTGGCCACATCTTCAGGTCTGCTGGGTGCTCTCCACTGGCTCTTGTAGCATGCAGAGAGCACACAGGTGTATTTATATCTATCCTGGACTCAAAGCCTTCCAGTCCTTCTTGGGGAGCTGCTGATAAAGGGCGTGCTTGCACTGCTGAGCAGGAGCTGGTTTTCCCTGGAGCAGAGGAGAGGTGGTTTCATGCTGTCCCAGTGACCTGCAGCATGGCTGGAGGCCAGGAGAGAACAACTTGTCTGCCACTGAGCTTCTACATAGTGGGCAACTGTATGTCCAGGTCTGTTTTGAGCTGGATGCCTTGCCTTTTGCTGATGGATGAGGATGGGCACTAAAACTAAGTTATGTGTGTTTCTACCCCCCACTCTGTCTTCTGTCAATGGAGGGGTTGTAAATGGACTTGTTGCCTGGCTGTTTGGGACATACCTATTTTTTGTAATATTCATCTACTTGGAAAGTTAAATCAAGGGAAATAAATTCAACAAAGCATTCAATCATTATGAATAATTCATTGCTCTCTAATATATTTAGGAGTGATATTTAAAATATATTTCTTAGGCTTATAATTCATAAACCTGTCAAAAATTTGATCTAGAAAGAGGGTTTATTATTTATTCCAGAGCCAAAGGCTACTGCTGAAATGGTATGAACTGAAATCTTTTAGCAAGTTCAGATGCAACCCTTCGTCATTCATACTTCTTAAATGACTAAAAATCTTCCCACAGAGATGAACCGTTGAAGCTCCCCTCGGAGCAGATCCCAGGGAAGCTGTAACCACAGCAGAACACAAGGTATGGAAATTTCAAGTGTGTAACTTCCAATATCAAAGTGCTCTCGGAGAGAGCCTGAAATTCATGCAGCCTGAGGCAGCTCTTCCCAAGCCTCTGTCATCTGTCATGCTGTGGCAGCAGGCAGACCAGAGACATGGAGGGGAAAACGCATTAATATGAGGACAGTGTTGTGTCATTTACAGAGATGCGATCCCAGCAGAAGCTTGGATTTGGGTGGGTACAGTTCTTTTAAGCCATTAGCTTTTCCCCTCTCTGTCCTTGACCGGATGAGGTAAGGACAAGGCCTCCTAGAGCTACCACTGCCTTCCAGCCCTGCAGAACAGGTGCTGTGAGCCAGAGCATCAGCTTTTCCCACCCTCATTGCTGCGTGCTGATAAGCCAGTTTCCCTGGACAGATCCTCCCTCACTCAGATTTCCTCCCACACTGTATTTTCCCTCCTTTTTTCTGGGTGGGTGATCCAGCCCAGGCTCATCAGGAGAGTGTCAGCTGAGCCAGGATGATCTCATTATTTGGAGCTGTAAGCCGATAACAGAGCTTGTTCCCTGTTGTGTGCTAGCTTTGATTCTGTGAGCTGTATCTCATCACTTTGTGCCTAAACTTCATCTTTGTAGCTTGCTGCTACAGGGTATTTGTCAGGCACAAAACCCCTTCTCTAATTTCATGGTAATCTTAGGGGTACATAAGCCCAAAGCAGGAGGGGTCAGGGACAGCTGCTGCTGCTTTGCTGCTCTTCGAAAGCCACCAGAGACACTGGCACAGCCCTGCTGAAACCAGCACAGAGCTGTGGGACAAGCCTGATGTCTCTTCTCCAGCTCTCTTGCACTGGTTATGAAAACCAGAAATGGCACAACAACCCCAAACTGCTATAATGAAACTGTTATGGTCCTCATTTAAATTACTCTGCTTTAATCAGCAAATTAGGGCTCAGCTATGTGATCACTTTTTATTAGTTAAGCAAATTATCATGCAAATACACATTTCAGGGACTTACCATTAATTAAGCTAAACTATTTCAGTTGGTGATTAAATTTACATTTGAACACACCCAAATGTGTCCTGGTTTAATTTGATCGGTATTAAACTGGTTTTTGTTAAATAAGTTTAACACAAGAATGTGCAAGTTTTGGCTCTATCTGATGCTTTTTAAACCTGGGGATTCCAGAGTGGAGATCCTCAGACGCACAAGCTCTGCTGAGCCCTGGGGCTGGCGGGGAAAGGGAGGGGCTGAGAAGGCTCCTGCATGGGGAAGGTGATGCACTGGAGCCTTGTCACCAGCACAGCGTGATCACCTCCTCTGCTGCACTAGGAGAGTTAGCAGGGCTTGTTGGCTGAAGTGTTTAGATACAGCACTGGAAGCTGTTACTGTTGACATTCAAATGTGGATCACATAAAATACTGAACTTAAAGAGCAAGTGCAAGACTTGCTCTGGTCTTGACCTGGAGAGTTTTCATGTTTCCATTTTCACTGTAAGAAACATTCACCATTACTGCTGATAACCTTTCTGTATGATGGTTGTATACTTGCACTCTCCTTGCTGAAAGATGTTTCCTTTTCATGATGCTGTAGTTGGATTTCTTCACAACATGAGCCACTTCAGCTTCATGGAGACCATAGCACAGCAGAGTGCCACACTCACGGCTCATCAGACAGAACTCAGCATGCCAAGGACACTGATGTAGATGGGCTGGAGGTTTTGTTCCTGCTTCATTGCTTAGCTGGAAATACATAGGCGTGTCTTCCTGAATGCCATGTAAAATGGGTAGGTATAAATGCAAAAAAGTAATCCTTGAGGGTTTTCAAATGATATGGGACAAGCTGGAAATGAACCAGCTGATGCTGGTACTGATCACCAGCACAGGGCCAGGATATTTCTGTTTGTGATAAGGACAGGCTTGACAAGAGATTGTTGTATGAATTACTCAGGAAGCCATCCTTCTACAGAAAGGAAATCCTGTATTGGGCTGCGTGTGGTTTATAGCAACCTGGTCTGCTTGCAGGCTCTCAGATTAAGAATTTGCTACACTCTGCTGATAGCTAGTGAGCAAACAGACTGGCAGAGGTGGCAAGCACCTCTGACTTCTTAAACAGAAAATATTTTAAGACAGAATGTGCAGTAACACCCCTACTCCCCAAACTACATATCCATGTACTTCTCTGGAGGTTTGGCTTTCCTCAGTCCTGGGTTGCTCAGTCTCTTCAGCTTTTTGTGGTAGCAAGACACCCTCTCCTGTTTTCCCACCCTCTGCTACTATGACTGGCAGTGATTCATTAGTCCACAATGAAAAATGGATTTATGTCTGTCTGATGCTGTTGGTTTGTACTGTAGTTAATAGTATCTCATAAAATCTGGGAGTCAGAGGAATGACAGGCAAAGGATGTTTACTTTGATCATGACATCTCCTTGGCAGGAGCATCCAGTGGGCTGGGAGAGAGATGTGCTGGCAGCTTTGCTTTCAGAGGAAATAATTAGAAGAATAATGACTGGGGCATGAAGTCAAGTGACTGACCATTCAGACTTGTATTTTTTTGCGATCAGTTATTGTTCTTTTCTGCTGTAGGCTGTTTAATAGTGCCTTATAAGAAGCTGGAGGTATTAACCCACTTGCTGTAGAAAAGCAGCTGCACATCACTGGTGCAGGAAGGGATCCCCAGAGATTTCCTTCTGCACCTGCACTAGGCTGCGTGCAGCTCTGGTTCAGCAGGGCTAGGTACCGACCTAGGATAGCTGGGAGGAAATCTCAGGCTTGTGTCTCAGGTAGATCATAAAAGCTTTAGACAAATATCATCACCTGTTCATGCCTTCTGTCTTTCTACTGCTTGCTTCTGCCTCCTTGGATGGTGAGCTCTCCATGCAGGCTGCTCTGCCTACATCTCTGATAGTATCTGGTGTACTGTAGCATGAACAGATCAGTCACAAAGATGTGTGAAATACTGCCAACTGTGGAGAAATTTTAATGGATGCTCTAACCTACTGCTTTCTTTTGCCTTAGCAAATCCACCCCAGAGCTATCATGCAGATCGTATATACTGGGATTTATATTTTTAGCTCAACTTGTTTAAGAATAACATTATTCCTTATTTAGTGAGCAGGATATCCTGCATATGGGACATTCTGGAGTGAGTGTTTAGATAACATCTATTTAAACAATGGACGATTTAAACAATGGTAGTAAAAATTGGTGTTATGAATTCTCTCTAGTCACAATTTTGAGGTCACGTTTATTAGTGTACAACCTATTATTTTTCTTGAGTATGCAACTGCTAATAAAAACTTCATAAAGCTGAGCACCTATGGGATGTCTCCCACCTCTGATGTATTCAGCATTTTTCCCAGAGAGTCACCCTGTGCTCAGAGAGTCGTGAAGCAGCAGAGAAATAGGCCATTGGCCATCTTTTATCAGCCCCAGGCTCTACAGACTTCATCTTACCTCTGGCTGAGGAGGAGAGAAAGGACTAGCTGGTAATTTAAACAGTGTATGGATTCATTCTGGTTCTGATTTTAAGGTCACATTATTAGTGTACAACCCTGCAGCCTGAGAGAGTCTGCCTTAGTGTCACTGAGGTTTTTGTTTTTCCTGCAGTTCCAGTGACACTAGCACCACCTGGGCATGTAGAAGCACATGCTGAGCTGGTGTTTGCACTTCCAGGCCTGGTGTGCCTGGTCGCACACTCTTGGCCAGCTGGCCCCTGGGCCTGTCCCACTGCCTGGGGTGACATCTGCATTTCCTCCGGCCCGTGGGGCCCACAGCTGGCTGGGAAGCTGGGATGTTCCCCTGTGCACAGGTCTCACAGGGATAACTGCTCTGCTGGTTAGCTCTAGGTCCCCCATGGGCAGCAGGCATGAAGGGCTGTGCCAGCTCCTGCAGATGTAGCTGTCTGTCTCCTGAGCGTGGCCGTGCAATAATGAAATCAACCCTGCATGAAAAGAGAGTGTACAGCCTGTCTTGAAAAATCAGTATGCCTGGAGCAAGGCCTGAAGGCATGTGAAACATGCTCGGCTTGAGGGTGAAAAAAAACCACAGGCTAGTAAAAATTGAATGTATGAGCCAAGGGTTCACAGAGTTCAACAGTATTTTCCAATAAAACATCTTGAAGGATCGGTTTAATACCAGCACAGCTGTGCTGTTTAAACAGTTTAGAGTTTTGGGGGTGCAGGACAAAGTGAAGTGATGGGTCACAGGCAATAAGCAGAACAATTAATGTTTTTGTCCCCTCCTTCAGCCTTGTGAAGAAATATAGGAAAACATGAAACAAGGAGTGGGAAAGAAAGATGCTTTTCATTTCCTTGGTTTTCTTTGCTAGATGTGGCTGTTGTGAGATGATATTTCTGAGTGGCAAGGCCATGGACATAGCTGAGTGGAGCTGACAGAAAATGGGCTTTTAATTGTAAGGCGTGGAATATTTTGCTGGCTGAGATGTTATAAAATTGCCTACGGTTTCTTGCCTTTACGTCTGCTTTATTTTTAATTTTAAAAACCCCCAATCTCCTGATTGTAACTCCAAGAGTCAGAGTTGGAGTGGTTAGGACTTCTCTTTGTGTTTCTCAAGTGTACTTGTGATTCTCACCCTCGTTTGGTTGTCTGTGAATTAATTCAGGCTGCTTGACCTTGCTTACCTAGTTTGACTTTGTATGCAGCATGTTGGCTATGAAACATAAGCTACTTCCTGTCAAGTATGATTTTTATGTACTTGAAGTCATATTTTGTTTCATATAAACACAAATTATGTAACCAAACATTTATATGGCATATCTCTTGATTCTCTGGCCCATTCCTTGTTAAAGCCTTTTCAGCTTGCTGCGTTCAGTCTCTTGTGTTCAAGCACTGCTTTTCACCTTTGTGGAGTCACCCATGCCACTGTGCAGATGCAGCAAAAAGAACTTTATCACCCAAAATTAAACTGAGCAGAATGCTTACAAAGATGGTCCCTAAACTTCAGCAAACAGCTTCAAAACTCTGTAAATATTTATTAAGCAAACAGAAGTTGAGGATGATGACTCTGTCCCCATCAATATTTGAGACAGTTTAACATACTCCCAGCAAACTATGTGTTTAAAAATTATCTCAAATATCTTTGTAGATTTAACCCCTGGGGTTATTTCTTTCCTCTTAATTTGTTAGTATCAGAATAATTTGGGCACAAGGTAAAAAACCCAAGGGTTTTGAAAGATTCTATGAACTGCAGGCAGCTGTTAGTAGGGCAACAGCCCGTACACACCCTGGTGTGCTGGCACCGACGGCTTTGCTGCTCCTTTGGCACCAAGACCCTCAGGCGGAGCTGGGAACGGGAGGGGCTCCCCTGCAGTGGGACAGCCCTGTAACACTTTTATTTGAGGAAAAACGTGCAACGTGGAGCTTGTGACACGGCACCGCAGCCCGAACAGGAGTGCTCCCCGTGACACCGCCGTCCCCTCACGTGAGGGTGCAGAAACTCACAGTTTTACACCCAAACACGCTGCAGGGCGCTGTTGCAGTGAGGGCGGCACAGAACCCGACTCTCGCTCCTCTTTCGGGGCCGGCGCGGGCAGGGCAGCAGGAGGCTCTGCCCGGGCCGGGGGTAGCCCGGGCTCGGCCCCGGGCGCTTCGAGGCTCCCTGGGCGGGAAACCGGGAGATCGGGAAATCGCGACTTCGCGGGCGGTGCCGCTCCACGCCCCGGGCCGGCCCCCGTCGGACAACGCCCCCGGCCCTCGGGCCGCCGCCCGCGGCATTTCCTCTGAGCTCAGCCTGCGGCTGACGCGGGGCCGCGTCCGTCGGAAGAGGAAGCCGGCAGCGGATCGAGCGGAGCACGGCCGGGGCAGGCAGGGGCGCGGCGGGGCGAGGGGCAGCTGCGCGGCC
>VZRN01005629.1:923990-934007 GCA_013397935.1 Dasyornis broadbenti | reverse complement strand
CCTCCCCCACCCCATAAACCCAGACCAATAACCCCTGAAAAAACAGGACCAAAGCTGTATAGAGAGGACTCATCTTTCGGGGCTGTGATTCTCTATCGGCTTTTATCCCTGCCAGAGAGTCCCTATGAAAATCTGGGCAGGGAGAGAAAAAAGGGGACTGTAAGGCATCAAGCAGACAGGCTTGATAGAGATTTTGCTGTGAAGATTACCACTTACCAAAGAAAAGAAGTTACCAAAAATTACCAAAAATGTATGATGGATTCCTAGGGGAGAAAGTGGAAGAAAAGCTTTGAAAAGTCTCACTGTATCGACTGAAAACAAATAGCTGTAGAAACAGGAAGAACAGCCGCAAAGTCCAAGCAATAGCCCACTTCTCCTCTGCAATTTCAGTCCACTCCTCTCAGTTTCAAGTAAGGGAGAAGAGAAACTTGGAGCTGAATTCACTGGCAAATCCATGTGCTTACTGCTTCAGGGGAGGGCAATGGAGAGGGCAACTCTTGGCTCTCTCCTTCAGGGTTTAATCCTGTGCAAAATTAAAATGCTGAAACACAAAACTCCCATCGAGGGAGGGAGTGTTTGGGCACAGTTTGCAAATCTGTCTCCTGTGCTCCACCAGATGACAATCAAGGATCACTGATTTTGAAGGCAAGTCAATATTCAGTTAGCTTTACACATGCTGGAAACTGCTCTTGAGTTTCCCAGTTCCTCCTGGCATGGCACAGGGAGCTGCTCCACTGCCTGTGCAAGTGAAATGCCGGAGCAGCCGCTACAGAGGAAATGAGTCATTCCTCTATTTCTGTTGCAAAAGACTTCTCTGTGCTGTGCAATGCATTAGGAATATATTCCTATGGCTTCTTGGAAGTTCTCCTAGGACCACGTTTAGGCATAAAAACATCAGCAAATGAACAGGCACATTACAGACTTCATTTAAATAGACTGTGCAGGCTTGGCTTCTACAGGAGGGATTTTCAGGAACCCTGAATTTTGTACATTTATCATCTCTGGGTCTGTTTGCTGGTGGAGGGGCTGCTGCCCAAGAGGTGATTGCATGGAGGTATGAGTGTGTCTTCTGAACATCTCTTTTTGTCATACCCCCTTGGAGGCTTGTTGAAGTATGTTTCAAAGGGAAGATTTACTAGTCATAAGGATTGTGAGTCATGGGCACTTCTTCAAAAAGTATTTCTGCACAGAGTCTGTACGTTTTCCCCAGAAGCCCCTTGAACTCAGCAGTTATTCAGGCCCTACCAAAAATAATGACATCTGAATAGTAAAAAAAAAAGGGGGGGACTGGGGAGGAGAACAGCAGCAGTAGACTCTGAGAAAGCAATAGACCCATTTCTCCACTTTTATTTTATTGTTCTGATTTCCAGAGCGCTGCACAAACCTTAAAGTGCCTGTTGGCACAGTGTGGAGGGGGCAGTACCTGAGAAGCATCAGGCCTCTCTGTCTCCTCAGTGCTGCCCTGACAGATGGATGACTAAATAAAGTGAACTGGCACTCAGTTGTAGCTTCTGCTGTGGGAACGTTGGAGATCGTGGTAAGAATTTGGCAAATTGTCCATTTTCATTCAAATCTCTCAGGAATCTGACTTGTTCAGGAACGAAGGAAGTCTTGGCCAAAGCTTTGCATGTGCCTAAGGATGAGTTTTGTCTGACAGTCTGTATATCTCTTGGCTCTTTGAGTGCTGTCTGCCTTGAAATGAAGACTCTTCACAACGTCCTGCACCTGGCTGGCGGCACCAGTTCCAGCATAGCAGCAGCAATACAACTTTACTGTGACATAAACCCCTTGTATTTTACAGGCGCTTCTTAAAATATTCCCACTTTCAGTTAACATGACATGACTTTCAGAGGTGGTGAGTGCATCAGGGAGGGGCAGAGGGAGACTGGTAGCAAAATACGCTGACTTCTGTGGTTTGCTCCTTTGAAATGCTACTAGTGCTCCAAGAAACCATATAAATCTTGTGTGCAGAGCTTGTGTGCACAGCAGTATTTTAAATTTGCCTCTTGAAATAATTTTCATTACCCAAAGTGTGTATAGGGGCACATAACGAGCTTTTAACTCCCAAGTAATTCCTCAAGGAAGAATTGTTACGGCCTTCGGAAACGTTCTCTATGTTAAGTGGCAATTAAGAGCTAATTATAATGAGATGCTGTTGGATGAGATTAGTATATGACTTAGAGGGACAACAGAGGCATCCACATAGATAAGCTGGAGGGGAGATGGTTCGAGAAAGGGCTAAGTAGGGAAGGCAGAAGCTACACTGCAAGGAGGGGCAGGTGATCACCTTGGGAATGTGGCCACTACCTGGATGGTCATCAGAAGAGTCAGCATGGAAAACATGACAGTGTTTCTGAGGGAGAACCGTGGGATTTGCATGAACTTCTTCAGCCAAAGCTTTCAGGGCTTGTAACTCTTGTGGAAGAAGATCTGTGAGCCCTGTCTCCTGCCTTCTGAAATGTCAGCTGGTGAAAGTGCTGTTCACCACTGGTCTCTGGCAGCTGGAAGGACCTCGAGAAAGGGTTATTTCAGTGGTGAAATTTATCTCTTTGGTTGATAAAGACCTTCATAATGAGACTTTCATATCAAAGGGCTCCAGCAGTGCGGCAGTTTGAGTATCTGTTTGCCTGACTGCTACTGGAGTAGCTGTATGTGAAGTGCACAGATATTTTATTTGTATAAAACTCCTCACTCTCAGAGGTCAGCAAACATAGCTACCCCAGAAACTTTCAAGTTGCAGAGTAGAAGGTTAATTTTGAGTGAATAAAGTGCTTCTCTGTTTGAACACAGGACCCTGCACATACCAGGTATGCTGTCCTGACTGCTCTGGCACATCTTTGCCCCTTGAGAGCCCCTAAAGTTTGTTTTCAGCAGATATCCCTGATCCAGGCTCACAGAGGGGGCAGGCAAAGGGAGCAGATGGATGCCTCCTTTCTCCCTCCTGCACAGTATTTTCATAACCTTTCAATGGCATCTCTGCAGAACGGGGACAAGATGGCAGTCACGTGCTGACCACAGCCGCTCCAGTTCTCCCAGTGGGGGAGGAAGCCAGGATGAGATCAGATATACTTTTGTCCCTTTTCTGCTTGGAAACTTGTGTTTCTAACGAGGTCCCCAGTCCAATGCTGTAACAGGGATACTGCAGGGAGGAGTACAAGTAAGCTTCCTCCCTAGGCAGAGGGCTAATGCAGTCCTTGACTCAGATAAACTGCTTTGCTGGGGCCAGTGGAAATACAGATTGTCACCTGTCGTGGCAGGTGACAGAGTCTGAGCTATTGGCACAGTGGGATGAGGCACAGGATCGGGCTGAACCCACACCAGGACTTTGCTCAGGGACATCTTCCCTGATACGTCATTGCTTGAACAACTGCAAGTTATGGCACTTTACGAGGAGGAGCAAAATGTGCCGCTACCTGTGTAATACCAGGAGCAGCCTCAAGATCAAAAGTGTTACCATCTGATCTGTAAGAACAGGGTTTTCAGTCATACGCCCAGAGGAACGCCCAGCAGCAAAGAGGAATGTTACCACCTGGATTTTAGCAGACTTTTGCATAGAAGGCTGGTTTAGTCTGTGATGAAAACAGGTTTGCTTTCCAAGCTCAGCTCTGAATGGCAGAGAGCACGGTGTGTGCTGCTGTGTTTGCAGTGATTTTGGTTTCCATTAATTTCCGGAGAAGAGATTCCTTGTGAGAAAAAATTTTACTTTGGAAAGGACTTGGTTCCTCTGTATTGGTTTCATTTAGCTGGATTTGCAGCCTCCCTCCTCAGCAGAGCTGGGTCCCACTGAAAATGCCACAGGGTAAATGTATAGAATGGAGAGGAGGGGAAAGAATTCAAGAAACAGACAGGTGAAATGGAGATCCTTTCAAGGCAGAAGTATTAAGGAATTCAATTTATTTCTCAGCTGCAGGACTGCAGTGCTTTAGAATGCAAATTGCCCCCTTAGCCCACCATGTTCAGCTCTACTGCGTGATACAGTGTTTTGCACATCTGCTTAATGAGATGTGCAAAATGGGAAAACCAGATGTAATGGTCTCTGCTGCTCTGAGGAGACGACTGGAAATAGAACCTTTTGTCATAAAAATAGTCATGCCCTTCTGAACCTGTTGAATTCTGAAGGTGACTTGGGCATGTTTTTGCAAATCATGATTTGGTATTTGCAGCTGAATGATCCTGAACGTATTCTTGTAGCTGTTCCATTGCAGCTTGGAAGTGGGTATCAACTGCTGTTGATATTGGTTTTTTCCAAAAGCTTTAAGCAATCTCTATTTTTCTGTATTGTTAGTTTCTTCCATAATTTAAAAGCTTTTCTCTTACAGGCTGTATTTAAATGGTTTTGGATAACTTTTCCTATATTTAACAGCTGCACAGCCCAGGGCTCAGTTATAAAGCCTTGCTGATTCAGTTGAAGAAAGTGTGCTTGACCACATCTGTTTCTGTATTAATTTACATCTTTAAGCCACTGCTGGAAAGGAGTAGCCTGTAAATTCCAATTCCTTCCCTGCCCACTTTCTAGGTTTGATGTAGTTTTTAATGCTCCTATGAATAGGAATTTTGACGCACCAAATTAATGTGAATTAAATGGGAAGAGTCACAGCACAGTTATTCAAACAAACTTCCAGAGGATAAGAAGTTGTTCTTCTAAAATAAGTCATCCGTAAGTCTGTAGTACAACCAAAGCTCTCAGCATTTATTTTACAGTTCTGTCCCCAAGTCTCAGAGAGATGAGACTGAGTTTGCCTTATTCTATAAAATCCCACACTCAAGTCTTTTTAGAAGATATTGTCTTCCTTTTTAAGATGGACACTGAAAGGATCTTGAGTACCTTTATCTCTAAAGTTGTGTCGTTTTGAAGGCTGGGTTCTGTCCCCATTTTCTCAGCCCCTTTGCCAGGATAACACTCCATCCCCCAGGGTTTGGGAAGCCACATCTGCAGCTCCCACCCAGCTCCTCTTGGTAGAAGTGACTAGAAGTGCTGGTAGAAACATTCCACTGAGTCTGTCTTCCTGAGAAATGGGGATACTGCTTGGCTTCAGACTGATATTCCTCCTTTCTCAGTCATTAAATTAAAACAAAGTAGAAATTTACTTTTAAAATAGAGCTTGCTTCCTTAGGAATTTGCTTCAGCGGGGACTGTGAGATATTCTCTCTGTAATGATTTATATTACAAAAATAGCTCTGTCCTATGCCTGCAAACAAAGTTAGAAATGTGAGCCTGGAAAAGAAATCTAGCAGTTAACTCCTCAGCCCTACAGCTTGAATAAACCAGTCATAAACAAAATGAATTACAAAAGCAACTGAAGAACTAAACTTCCCTATAAATACAATGTTCTCTCCTCGGAAGTCTGAAAATACTCTAGGCTTTTTAGCCTGACCCAAAGCCTACCGTATCCAAGCTTTTTTTGGCCCGAGCGCAGGGAGTGAGTTCCAAAGCAGAAGAGTCTCAGCGGCGCTGTGCCTTCCCCAGGCTCTCTCTCTCTCCCACTGCTGAGGCTGCGCCGAGCCAGGGGGACCCTGCGAGCCAGTGAGACACTGCTCATAGAGGTCCTGTCTTTATTGCAAAACGAGGTCCTTGAAAGAACACGACCTCAAATCTGTATTTATACATCAGACCTGGCAGTCACCATGTCCCTTTAACACGTTCTGCTGAAGACACGCGGCTCGCACAAGTGCCACTGTGTGAAGCCACCGCGGGCTCTGCTGTGCCAGGGCAGTGCTGGGCCGTGGTCAGCATGGAATGGAGCATGACCTCACCGGGCGGTGACGGCTCCCTCTGGGGACAGCTTTCCTTCGAGCAGGAACTTGGATTCGAGTGCTTGATACAGTAACACACGGTGCTTGCTTCCTCTGAGCCTGCATGCCCTTTGGCTGTGGTTTTTATCTCTGTTTACTATAGAAAAAGCTTTAGCAGATTATGCTGTGTCATTCAGTTCCCTGCCAGAGTGTATGTTAAAGACAAACTAGAAAGTGTGTGAGTGCAGAAAAAGTAGCTGTAATTTTTTATGGCCTAGGCAAGGCCATTACAAATTATATGAGGCAATGAGGATGTGAGGATCTTAGATCAAATTTAACTGCTTTATCTGGGGACTTAAGAAAAGAGAAAAATGTGCTTTTACTGATATTGCCAATTAGGGAGCTGCCAGGTGGCCAGTTAATAACCCAGATGTGCTGCAAGATGCAGCATCAGCAGAGGCTCTTTGTGAAGTGAAGCAGAGGAGAGTTTTCCAGTGCACAGCACCGGCAGGTTCCTCCTGGCTACGGACGTGAGCTGGGTCTGGGAAATGTGATGAAAGGGAGAGCCTGGGGTAGGTAATGCCAAACCAGAAAGAGATAAGAGCTTAGGAAAACTGCAGAGAAAAATGAGGGAAATGCAATGAAATAAAAAAGGCAGTTGGCCACTGGAAATGCAGCAGCCTGGGAAATGGTATCTTGACTTCAAATCACACAGATGCACAGCTGCCCGTGGTGTTGAGGGGCTGATTTAGAGGCAGCTCAGACCAAAGGCTGGGTGAGTCATGGAAATGGGTTGTAGCACCTTCCCCTTTTGTCACTAGCTGGAATCTGTGTCTGTCACACTGATATCAGCCCAGTTCCTGCTGGAAACTGCATCATCACTGGCACAAGATCAGTTGCTGTGACTCTCTCATGCCTCAAGGGACCAGAGCATGGGATAGAGGCGCTGGAGCCCAGGCTTCTTGCTGACCTCTGAAGTACACTAAGAATGATCTAGGAGAAGGGGTGACCTTTCACTGCTCCAAACTAAGCTGTCTGGGCATGAATTTGGGGGAAAGAATTGAAGGGACTAGCACATGAGCCTCGGGGGCAGCCGTCAGGGTTGAGCTTGCAGCTTTGCCATCAGCAGGAAGCAGAGCTCAGCTCAGATCACTTCAGGCATTCCCTGATACTGAGTCAGTCATAGAGCTAGAATAAATACAGGTCCCTGTGGCAAAGCCAAACTAATCCTTTCTGCTGAAAGACTGGGAGGTTTGGGGCCTCTCCCGGCTACAGTTTGTAGGCAACAGGCCTGACCCTGGTTGCCCAGAACTTCTTGAATAAAACCTCCTGGACTTGCCTCCTCAGGGCACAAACTCAAGGCAGGAAAAAGCCCGAAAACCACTGAGGGGAAGAAACTGCATTTCCATGAAGCCCGCAAAGAGACAAACTCTTGCTAGAGATGTTTCTGAAGAGTGAATTGCAGATACCTTTATTGGAGGGATGCTGCTGCGAAGAAATGAAGTCAATTCTGTAACGACAAGAGAAGCTGGACCATTATCAGCTGCCAACAGCAATGGGGAAGCACCAGCTACTGTGGCTTGCCTTTTATAAAAACATCTGGAGATAAGAAGCTTATTTTTAGGCAGAGTGGTAGCTGGCTATTCCAGCAGGTTCAAGTGGTGATAATAAGGATTTGGCAAAAGAACAGCAGAGGAAGGCACCTCATCCTACCTTGTACAGCCTCTTTTCTTCTTGCTTCCCCCTTGCAGCAGAAAACACTGTCAATTGCTTTAGTAGGATTCAAATGAAAATGCTTTGAAATAGCCATCAGATTGCCTTCTTTTGCTTTCTTTACTTTTTCAGAGTGATGCTCTTCACTCTGAACTTTAAGGCATGAAGAAGCTGAAAGTCTTTGGGTAGGTTTGGGCATGGCATGACATTTTGAATACCAACAGCCCTGGTTTGGTTTGTCTGAGAAGCTGCTGAACGGATTTGCTGTGCTGGAGGTAAATTTTGCTGCTTGCTGGGCTGGTTGTAATGATTCGAGTGCATGCTTTGGATGTAGCTGATGTTATTCCCAATGTGTATTAGTAAGAATAGAAATCTACCATAAAATCATGTTCTGCAAAAGCAGCATTCATTTCCTTGTTTTCTGCTTAAAAATTCTGCACTTGCAAGCCTCGCCATCTGCATCACAGCCATTACATGTGGGAAGTATGGAATGTGTCTTATCAGACACAGAGCGTGCACAGCAAAGGACATCCAAAGGTTATGTTGTCATCATGTCAAATGGATCTGTTTATTCTGAGTGCTGTAGAAGTGGAGCTTAATCAGAGCATCAGCCATATGCAGATTTGAAATTAGATTTTACAATAACCACCTGTCTACTGTTTTGAATCTGTCATATTCTTTGGGTTAGAGCTGTGCTTGCTTTGTGAATATGTGTGCTGGGAGAACGTCACCTAAAAGCCTTCATGCCATGGTGTAAAAGGCACTTAAACGCATGTATATGTATGAGTGTGCCAGGGGAGCACATGTATCTCATGGCTTTGTGCTGCAAGCTGCTACTAAAGCATGTGAAGGGGAAAAGAGGGCATTTTTTTAATGTGAAAATCAATAGTATTAGCAACCCTCATATAAACTTCTTCAGCTCTTCTTTTTTGGCTCATAATTCTTATATGTGTCAGCCAAAAAAGCCAGTGTGATGCAGCATTTACTCTTTCTCTTCTCTAAAAGTTTTTAAAGGAATAAGTACTAACACGCACATAATGTTTGTGTAGTGCCTGCCACAGTTTTGTGACTCACAGCATTCTGCCTTTAAGGAGTCAAAAAAATCTGTCTGAAAAGCTTAAGCCTCTCTCCACTATGTTGCCACATGAAAAGAAAAAAATAAAGAAAATCTGTGTGTTCAGTTATTGCAAGCTGCATCAAGGCGGTGGTGAAAAGAGCAACAATATTCGAAGTAAAGGTTGACATTTTAAACACTGGCACTTGGAAAGAAGTGGAATTAAAAAGAATTGCAGAGCAAAAATTGACAAACAGCTTGTACTACCACTTAATCATATGCTCAAAACTGTCTGAAACGAGTAAGCACTACAGGCTTTTTCTTGCTTATCTCCACTGTGATAATTATTCTTCTAAAGCAGTAGCTGCTCTCTCTGGGGAAAAAGAGAGGTTTGTTTTTTTTTTTAATTCGGAGTATGGCCCTTCCCACGGAAGTCAACAGCAGTGTTTCATCAAATTGAAATGAGAACTTAAATGGGCCATTAAATGAGATCAGTAATGCAAGAGCTTTCCAAAGACATCCTGCCCCAGATGCTCCCTCCTTACCACAAGGAGCAGCAGTCACCAGTGTTCTTAGGCTGGCCAATATCTGAAGTTGTAAGGTCCCCTTCTCCAGAGCAGCTGTTTTCACCATTCACCACAGTAAACTGAAACGTGGTGAGCCAGGGCTGCTGTGAGTCAAGGGAGGTGCCCTGACTATCCAGCTGGGCACTGCTGACCGTCCAGCTGGGCTGAGCTGTAAGGAGCTGCATCTCTGCCTCTATCCAGGGTTTAGTGTGAATCAACATACCAGGAAGGTGCCAGAAGTGTAGCCTGAGAGCTTTCTCCAAAACCGAGGGCAGAAGCCTTTGTTTACACCAGGATACTGGGAAACCTCCAATTTGTGTGGCACCAAGGTGGTGATCAAGTGAACGGCCAAAACCCTCCACTTTGTCTGTGCTTTCCCTTTCAAGAGTTGGACCTCAAGAGTGTTTTGCTACTTGAGTTCTCCAGGTCCAGCCACCCACGTGGTGGGATTAGCCCATCGCTGGACCACGTTCCCTCCCACCCTGCCTCTGGCTGGACCCAACACATCAGCGCAGGAACACGATTCTCACTGTGGTCTGTGGGTTACAAGCTCACTCCTCGCTCCAGCTCCTCGTCTCTGCTGGGGAAGGTGTGAGTTTGTACTCTTTGACTTTGTTCATTCAAGCTCACAAAACAACCGCATCTGTCTTGAAACTCAGGTGCGTCTTCGCATCCAGCGAACTCTTCGCGGGAAAGCGCCGCTGTGAAATCGCTGCATCAGCCACGGCCACCTCTCGCACCTGCCCAAACGTGCCTCACCTCCACCGGCACCTCCCGCGCCGTGTCCCGGGGGCCAGGAGGGGTTCGCATCCCTGAATTTCCGCGCCGGGCCCTCTGGAGGTCAGTGTTCACCCGCGCTGCGGCGGACCTGTTGCGGGCCCGCGGAGGCTCCGCGGGCAGGGCCGGGTCGGGCCGGGCGGGAGCTGCCCGCCCGCTCGGAGCGCCGGCCCC
>VZRN01005629.1:841294-923517 GCA_013397935.1 Dasyornis broadbenti | reverse complement strand
CCGATCCCGAACAAGGACTTCTTGGAGGGAGGAGGATGCTGAACCCCGCGGACAGACTGCGATGCGACGGGCCGCCCCAGCCTGGGCAAGGTCCGGCGGGTGGGGGGCACCGGCGCCCTGGGCTGCGGGGAGCCCCGGGCTGCGCCCTGGTGGATGGGCTCCCCCAGCATGGTGGGACTGAATTTTTGCCGAGTTGGTTCCAACCCTGAGCGACCCCCTAGCCGCCCGTTTACCAGCCATTGCTCCGAGCGCAGCCGCCCAGTTCGCGATGAACCCGAGCTGGGTAGTATCTCCAGCCGGGCGGGTGGAGACCCTGATACAGACCCTGCTACCGACGCCACCCGTGCCCCTCGTCCCGCGGGGACGTGTTGCCCTCCGCCCGCCCCGCCGTGTCCCCGCGGTCCCCTCTCGCTCGGGGCTGAGCCGCTGCTGCGCCCGGCAGGTGGGAGCGGGGATGCTGAGGGAACTGCCCCGAGCGTGGGGCTGGAACAGCCGCGGGTGGACCCCGCCCGAGGTGTCCTGTGGGACTCGGGGCTCCCGGCGTCCCCTGACTCGGCGGACTCTCGAGTGGGGCCGGGCAGGCCTTCAGCAGCACGGCCGTCGGGCTGGTAGCTACAAGGTGGGGGTACCCGGGTGCGGAGTACCCAGCAGCAATATCCCGTTATCCCCACACCGAGGTCTCAGTCGTGGTGGGATGGCGGGGCTGCCCGTGGGTGTGTGGCTGAGGGGACCGCACTGTCCCCACGCTGCGGTGTCCAGTGCCGATGGAGCTTGTGAGCCTTTCCTGGGGTGTACCTGCGGGGGCAAAACACAGTCTGTGACCAGTGGGGACCCCACCCTGCTGCAGCATCCCTAGGGATAGTGCTACAGTGACTTTTTGTCACTGGGCTGCGGACCTGGCTGGGATTTGCGGCTCTGCTAACTTGGAGTAGGTAACCCCCACCCAGGGGCCCTGCAGCAGGTTGTGGGGATGGAGCCCAGCCCCCACCGTCGCCCTTGATGAGCTTTCAGTCGTGACTGGAGACTCCCATCTGGGTTGTTCTCTGCTCGGCCAATTGGGATGACGTGGCAGAGCATGATGGTGCCTCCCTGACCCTGGAGGCTGAGCCCTTCTCCAGGGGTTGCTGAGCATATCGCAGCAGCTGTGCTCCCGGGGATGCGCCAGCTCGCTGGTGCATCCTTCCCTGAGCCTCTGTCCTTCCCCAGCCCCGACTCTCGTGCCTGCTGGGAGCGAGGTGGGTGAACAGGTGGTCGTGTTTGCTTTCCTTTCATGGGCTCCTGCATTTCAGCCCTGTATGGTGCTGTTGACTTGTTTACCTCTTCAGCACTATCATATTCAGCTCTTATCCCTGCCCTTCCCTTTCCTGGTGGAGATTTGTGGGTGGTCACAGGCTCACTTTGTCACGGCACTGTGGGTTGTCTGCGCGTGCCCTTGGGGCTGGCGGCACACAGGGGTGGGTTCACATCACTGTGACTGATGGTGACCAGGAGGGCTGTTTGACATGAGCCTGCCGAGTGTCCCTGCGAGCCCTTTGGAAAAGCCCTCTCTTCGCGTGACGCGTGCTCCGGCATTCGATCGTGTGGCTCTGATCCAGCAGCTTTGTTTTAGAGCCATTTCAATATCCTCCTTGCAGCTTTGCTAAACCACTGTAGCTTTGGCTACAACTTTGCATTAAAAAGGAATGATAAAGCCCTTTTAACCATTTAGAATTTTCTTAAACAGTTGGCCCATGGGTATCTGTAATCACTACCTTGTCTCATTACACTGCAACTCCTCTGGTCTTTTAACTGCTTTTAACAAGAGGTTGCCTTTTTGACAAGCACTGGCTTCCAAGAAGTTTAAAAGGAAGGCTTGCACCAAAACGTGGTCCATGGGAGTTACTGGAACTAAAAGCAACTTCTGTGTCCCAACTTCTTTAGAAAAGGCTGCTCTTGTCCTGTCATGAGCATAAAGCAAGAAACCAATTTCTACATTTGGAAGAGTCGGATGGAGTTTTTTGTAGTTTTTTTTGTTTGTTTTGTTTGTTTCTTTTGTTTTGTTCTGTGGGTTTGTGTTGGTTTGGGTTTTTTTTTTAATGGATTCCCTATATACAAAGACAAGAAAAATAGGAAACTTTTAGACATTAACAAGGGAATGCAATAGGCAAGGCATTTCAGCAAGTATCAGAAATGCTAGTGAGTCTCCAACCGTAAAGGAAATGGGTCGAGTATAATATTCCAAGGGTGGCTTTGTGAATAAAAACTGGTTTGTGATGACTTCTTCCTTTGCTGTAGATTTTTGTGACTTGGGGGAGGTGGCTTCAGTGCAGATTTTAGAATGGAAGTGTGGGACTCAAGCCTTTAACTTCTATCTTTTGTGCTCTGCAAGTCACATCTGAGGATGAGGCTGAAGGTGCCCAGTGATGTGTATGTAATGGAGAGTAATCAGTCCCCCTTCCTAAAAATGTTGCTTTAATGAGTTGGCATTAGAACTGCATTGGCATGGACTGCATATGGGGAAAAGCTTTTTTTTTTTCCTCTGAAAAATTTGAATATGGTTTGCTGTCAGCAGCAAATAGTTGCTGCAATTAGAGACAGGTGACTAAAGAAAACAAAATGAGTGGTTACATGTGATACCCATTAGCAAGGAGCAATAAGCAGTATTTTCATGCTTCAGGATGGGTTTGGGAGTTTTGCTCCTGGGAAAGGAGGAGCAGAGGGAGTTTTGTGGGGAAGGACTGGAAATGGCAGAAGCTGATGCCTGGTCAGACCTCGCCTTCCTCTAACATCTACAAGGCACCGTCTTGCCAGAAATTCAAGCTCATCCCAGGCTGGGGCATGTCATGGCAGAAAATTTAAAGTTGTTTGAGCATTGCTAACTTATTTTTGTCTTTTTCATTTTGTTCCCCTTTACTTCATCCTGGATGTCTAAAAGGACAGTTGGAACCAATAAATGAGGTGAGTTAATATGATGATTCACTCCCCACTCTGTCTCCTCACTCCATCCTGAGGGGATTGTCTCGTATTTTCTGACTCTTTACTGATGTCCTAGATATAAGTAATGCACTGCTTTTTGGGCTGTTAATTTTTTGGTTTGCAATGCCCAGATTTTGTTTATGGAAAAAATGTGTGTTTCACTGTAGCAAAAAGCAATGTTCGTGTAGAGTCTTCTCTGCAGATCAGGTTCCTCTGAGGAAACCCTTCCGCATGGACCACACTCATGAATACTGCAAATGTCTTGAGCATTTTGGGGAGATAATATGAAAGAATCTCTCATACACTCCATTTCTTCAGTTTCTCTGGAACGTTTCAAGGTCACATACAGTTGTAAAGCAGTTTGACCCTGTGTGCAGGTGCTGTGTCCTTGCAGCCGTGTGTCTCCCAACGAGCCTGCAGAGCAGTGCCCTTGTGTTGCTTAATGAGCCTTCTCATCAACTGCAGAAATTGGGGCTGGTGTGGGTGGGAAATGAGCTAAGGTTTGGCCCTGTGCTCCTCTCAAAGCAGAGCTGTGGGACTGCCATGGAAATGGGGCCACAGGCTGCTGCCCCTCAGATGGGGAGCAGACACAGCACTGTTTCAAGGGGTACTGCCAGTGCCACCATGTAACCCTGAGAAATGAAACACTTTTCTGGGTCAACTATTCTTCTAAAACATATCATTGAAAGTGCTTCATTAAATTAATCATTGTAGCAGAGGGGAAGCATGAGGATAGTGTGCTCTGGCTAATCCATTTTAGTGGTGAGTTTGTTGGGCTATAATGCTCTACGTGTATGGATTGTACAAATGTTACTGGTACATCTACAGGGACAAGGTGTGTTCACATTGCTGTGCTAATTAAATAGATCCTTGCTGGGTTGAATTGAAGCTTTCACCTACCTTCTGTTTTTGGTTTGTTGTGTTGTATGTTTGCTGATCTCTTGGTTTGTTGATGTGTGTGCAGGAATACGCATGTTTCCACTCCAGCATCTTGCTGTGCCATAGTGCTTTGTAAATCACCTGTTGCCAACCTACATAATACATTGCTACTAGAGGTGAAAATACCTGCAGAGAATGCTTATTTTCTTGCCTTGTTATGGCATCCGTGGGGTTGGGCTGTAACTGCATAGCACTTGTCTGTTGGTATAGATGAAATAAATATAGTTCTTAATTTTCTGTTGCAGAAACACAAATACAGCTGAATGTGTTTTCTCAATAGCTATTGATGGGTTGTAATCTTGTACTTGGGTTCCCAATGGCTCCAGGGTCTGCTCGCTCGAATCTCAGATCTCTTGCTGTGCCGGTGGACTTGCAGAAATTGTTGTCAGAAGTGTTTCGACTGTAGCTGTTGTCAAACAAATGAAGATGAAGTTGAAATCCTGGGACCTTTTCCTGCTCAAACTCCAGCCTGGCTGTAAGTTTAGATGCATGATTTCCTAGCTTTAACCAAGGAGTAGGACTGCTCAGCTGTGATGAGAGTATTGCTATAAATTGCAATGGGAACATTCAGAGTGTGCCACTTAGAAAGCAAGAACCTCGTGAAGGTGGGAGTGCAGGCTACTCATGGCATGGTGAAAAAGGGCAGCTCTGTTAACTCAAATAGCAAGGTTAGTCTTTGTAAAAACCTCTTCTGATGGGTATGACAGAAGTTGTTCTGTAAGCTGGCATAACAAGCTGATAACTGGTTTAGCTGTGCCCCCTTTTCTAAAGATGCCTTTAATCTTCAGTTCTATTTGCTCTTCAAATGGACCAGCCCTTTGGAGCACTTCACCTTGGCTGAAATGCTGATGAGATTGTCCTGAAATGCTTTCTTATCCTAGTGTGAAGGCGGTTATCATATAGGCAGATGAAAGGCGTAGCTCCTATGTGCTCTGAAGGGGAAATTCATTTAAAGTTTCACTTAGCAGGACTTGATCTCCTGCATCACCATAATACTCTTCAGAATTTCTTCTCAAATCATCAAAGAACCACAGCATTGGGTTTTATCTTGAGCTTTGATGAGTATATTTGCAAATCCATTACAAAGGCAGTCAGTGAAGCCTTCCCTGTTTTACTTCCTCTCAGTCAGGGATCTGCAGCACAGAGGTGACCCCGTGGAGGCGTTAGTGAAACCAAGAAGGGAGCAGAGCTCTTTGGTGTTTTAGTGGCTGCCTTGTCAGCTGAGCAGGTCTTTGTGGAGCTGACTATTTGATGGACACGGCTTCAGTATGTCCAGGATTTGTGGCACAGGAGAGGCCTATTTAGTGCATCGTATGATGCTCAGACTTTAGTACCTGGGCACTGAGACACTCAGGTAATTTTATCTACTCCTTGAGAGTATGTGCTGTTATTCTGTGTCAGCTCTGGAAGGTTCATGTCTTGGTGCTGCATGAAATAAATTTTCTCATGTTTAAATCGCAGTCTTGTCCATGTGCTCTTTTGAATTCAGGTAGAACAGGATGGTAACTCATGCTGAAGCAATAAAAATAGAGCTGTTCAAGATGTGTTAGAGTGGTTTTTAAATGTGGAGCAGCATATTTAAGAGTCTGATATATGCTCAGAAATGGATTCACCTGCAATTAATGGGGAATGGAAACAAAATCAATGCTGAATAGGAAAGCATCACGCACAGGAGAGCACAGTGATGAGGCTGCAGTATTGGACATGGAAAGATTGGTGCAGGAACAATCACATCTTGGGAATAAGTAGCTGGGCTTGTGGTGAGGGGGTGATTTAGAGCTCTTCTGGTGCTGAGGAGCTGAAGGGACATCCTGTGTGTTTTGGGATGTGGAGTGATTGTGCCAGGGTGTAGTTTCTGACTCTTGGATTCTCCTGTCTGGCTGAAGGGGTGATGTGAGCACTGAGGCTCTGTTCTTATTATCTCAAATCTGAGATATATGGTGGCTTTGCAGAGGAGTTGGACTTTGCCATAGGCAAAGAACATGGAGACCTTTGGACTCGTAAAATGCTCTCTCCAGCCTGTATTGTTTCCCCCTGGTCCTGCTCCATCTGGAAGCCCCTACAATAACTTCTTGGAATAGCCATAAGCAGAGAACAGCACACTCTGTTGTGTGAAAAAAAAGCCCCGTTCTTCAACTCTATTTCACTTAATTCTTCACCTATGGATGCTCACAGCCCTGGGAAGGGTCCCTGGGACCCCAGCCCTGGCCATTTATCCATCTTTCCATCATGCTTCAGGTGGTTTGGTGCAGTTAGGGTCTCCCAGTTCTGCTCTAGTGCTGAGAGAAGGTGAGTTCTCAGAGGTAACTCCTGAGAGGGGCAGCAGGCACCAAAGAGGAGGACACAGGAGAGAAGTAGCTCTGCTTTGCCAGGAGCCCTGGACACTGCCATGCCTTGGGATCACTGAAGGCACCATCTCCTGTGACACAGGTGCAAAGCTGTGATCTCCAGGGATGCCTGTTAACACACAGTGATGTAGAAGCTGGAGATGAGGCTTTGCTTGCTTGGAAATGCTGTAGGCTCCTCTTCAGCTGGCATGGACCCAGAGTGGTGCCAGGGAATGTGACAATGCTTTTTGCCTCCAGGGTGATTTTGTTGGAAAACGATGAGGGAGCACAGAAATTATTTCAGTGAGGAGGACAAACAGAACAGAGGAGATAGAGAGAAGTAGAGGACCCAGGGGGATGTCATTGAGAGGAGAGGGGGAGAAAATGAGCCTGTAGAGGAACAAGGGTCTGGAAGATGAAGAGGAAAAAAAGTAAAAGGCAGGAGCTATATTTGGTATATCTTGTTTGCTGATTAATGGGAGAGTCAAGCTTTTTGTGTGTGCACGCTTAAGGTGAAAATGATCCCATGTTGACTCAGATTTCAGAAACCAAAGAAGAATTCTGTTTTCTCTGTGTTAATCTTATGTTTTTATATCTCTATATGCATTTTTGGACGTAGGGAATGATCTCTGGAGTTAGATGTGTGAATAGAGTAAGAGTTTGGACTTGGTCTTAAAATAAGGTGTTTAATGGGTATATTTCTAAGTGCTCAGAGATCTGTGTATGCCAGTTCACCCCTCATTCTTTTTGTTTTTTTCTCTTATTTTTGAAAAGGGAGTTTTTGGATTTAGTGGAAACTCCTACAATGAGAAACAGATTTGACATCACCATATTTTGCATTTAGATGCATGCATTGAATTTGGGCATGAATCAATTTATTGTATTCCCTGCTTGCAGCCTGAAAGTGTTTTAAAAATAGATTTAAGTTTTCAGCTGAGATCTTTCCATCTTGCCTCTTCTTCACGGGCCTGAGACACTGGTGTGATGTAGAATGCAATTTGTTCCTTCCTCACCTTCCTACCCACTCCCCAGGGGAAAACTGCATTTATGGTCCTCATTGGTGAGCTAGCAAACATCTAAATGCCTGTGGTTAATGAACCATCCTCTATTTTCTGGGCCTATGTTTTCCCTTTGGCAGCTCTGAGACACCTCATTGTCCTGGAAATTCAGGAGTGGACGATAAAGCTGCAAGTTTAAGACCTTCCTCTTGGGACACTATGGATTTTTCTCACTTCCTGAATTTTTTTGCAGTGGCAACTTAGGAAAAAAAACCCCTTCCTGCAATGAGTCCAGTTTCACAGACCTGAGTGTATGGTTACTTGTTATTTCATGAGGAGCACTTGCTGGTGCTCCTGGTCTTTGCAGAAATGGTCTGGGAATGAGGGTGTATGTTGGAGCTGTTATGGAATATTCTACACAAACACCAAAGATAAACACTGCATGCTGTGAGACTGAATTGAAATGAGGACACGACTCCTCTTTCCAAAGGTTCGGATTAAACAGAAACAGAGCTGCTTTAACCAGAGCCAAAGTTTATTTGAGGAAAAATTATTGTGGCTCAGTAGCAATTTCCTTACTAAAGGTCATCTGTATGTTATTAACTCACTATTATGTTTACCCATTGTAGAACATCCTTAATGCCTCTCTTCCTGATTCCCTTTTCACCCTGCCTCGTTCTGTGCGTTTGCTTCTCAAACACAAGCATATCCAAATGCCACCTATGATTGTGTGGACCTGCATTTAGGCATGAAAAAGCTATTTGTGTTCCAAGTACTGGTTATATATCAAACTGTATGGTTTGGACTGCCTTTCACAGGCTGCAGAGCTGTACAAATATTGTATGCCTTTTAGCAGAGGGTTTGGTTTTGATTAGCAACAGAATTCTTTTTTTCTAAGCGTGGATGAGTCGTGTGAGTCTGAATTGGTGAGATTTACATGGATCCTGGACTTTGTGGGTTTGGATAACATTTTCCAGTTGGTTTGGGGGGTTTGTTTGGTTTTTTTTTTAATGTTTGTCACACTTTCCTGCAAGTTTGCTGCTTCTTGCAGAATATATCAATTGCTGTACTTCGGTAATTGGTTACTCATGAAAATGGTTCGATGTATTTCATTTATACCCAGCTGAGCTGTGCACGTAGAAAGGGTGGATTGGAAGCAAAACTCACAGAGAATTCCCTTTTGCCTTTCTCATTTTGTGCTGATGCTTTCCTTGTGATCTGCTGTTCTTTCCTGTCTCAGGGATTGGCTGTTTTGCAGGATGCACTACACGTCATGTACCCATTGTGTGATTTCATTCCGAGCGGCAGCAGTCCCCTCTGAGCACACAGCTGGAGACTTTATCTGCTGGAGCTGTTACTGTCTGCTCCTGGCCTTCTTTCAGTCAAAGCTGGGAGATCCTCACTTCTCTCAGGAGCCGCTGCGGCTGTGACATGTTGGGGATTTTAGCCAGAATGTTGTTTTATATGAAAACAACTTGTGTGTACTTTTAAACAAACTGAAATGGGAGTTACATGTGGGCTTCTCTATGATGCCAGCCCTCTGTGGAGTCTTCTCAAAGACACTACAAAACTTGTCATTTAGATGCTGCCAACTTCCCTGCTCCCACCAAGACCCGTGGGCAGTAAAATTATTGTCTAGTGAGACTCACGTCTGGTTTATGGGAGTGGATAAAAAGTAGCCAATTATTTTAAAAGACATGTCAATAAATAGCAAATAATGTAGTGTGTTTATAAGATCAAATTTTGAAACTTTACTGGCAAACCTGCAACACACAGTATTTTACTGGGAGGTGTGTGGTAGGTCTGGGATATCTGAGTATGGTGGTTTTCTGTGTTGGTTCATTCCTAGTGAAGTCTGTGTTTCCAAAGTGTAGTTGTGAATTACAGCAGGAAGCTACTGTTTGAGGTTTGCGGTTTGTGGGTTTTGTTTTTTCTTTTTTTTTCCTTAGAGAGAAGTATAATACTTCTGATATTATACATGTGAGTTATATGTGCCTTAGCAGCCTGTGTTGTGCTCTAATGCTGATAAAACTGTGTTTGAAAGGCAGAAAGATGAAGAATCTGTTTTTTACATAGGTCTGAAGTCAGTTGCTCAGCCTTTTGCTTGCCGGATAGATCAGGAGATATCCCACAGCATCCAGAGACGAGCACCCGAGATTTGCCCCAGAATGCCAGAACACATTGTTATTCTGTATATATTCCTTGTACTGGGTTGAATCATCCAAAGGTCTCTCATTCTAACAGGATAAGCAGCCAAAATGAGGACAAAGATGGAGACTCTGATAATACAATCAGCGAGCTGCCTCCCACTCTTCAGGATGTTTCCCCTGACAGAAGGCGGTCATCGTCAGATACATCACGGTCCACTTACAGCCTCACGCGGCGGATTTCAAGTAAGGTCGTCCTTCCAACATTAATGTAATTCTTGTGGGGGAGAAAATCAAACTGTGGTGCTTGCTCTTTCATCTTTTAGACAGGGAATCAAGTCAAGTTGAAGGTACATTGATTAAAATCTCATCCTGTTTTGCAGGAGCACAGAGGAAGGGGCCAGCCCTGTTTTTCTTGCTGAAGCATAAGCATGGTAATTGCATGTGAAAATGGACAGGGAGAGAAAAGTGTAGGTGAGCCTGTGCTTCAGCATAGCTGAGGGTGCTGTTAACTGCTGGCAGTGCAAGGGGGAAAAGCCCCAGTGTTGAGCCCGTGCTGGCATTGCACAGACACAGAACAGCTGTACCCAGAGATGCACCCAAAGCTGACGTGCACCTGCAATTGCTTTAGTGCAGTTTCTAACAACCCTATTTGTGCATTTCTCTCATTCAGGTCTGGAGTCGAGGAGGCCAAGTTCTCCGCTAATTGACATCAAACCCATCGAGTTTGGAGTAATAGGAGCTAAGAAAGAAATAGTTCAGCCAACAATCCTGCGAAAAACCTACACCCCAGATGACTATTTTAGAAAATTTGAACCAAGGCTGTACTCTCTTGACTCAAATAGCGATGATATGGACTCCTTGACAGATGAGGAGATCTTGTCCAAATACCAGCTGGGCATGCTGCATTTTAGCACACAGTATGATCTGCTGCATAATTATCTAATAGTGCGAGTCATTGAGGCTAAAGATCTGCCTCCTCCAATTTCTTACGATGGCTCAAGGCAAGACATGGCTCACTCCAACCCCTACGTGAAGATCTGCCTTCTTCCTGATCAGAAGAACTCCAAGCAGACCGGAGTGAAACGCAAAACGCAGAACCCAGTGTTTGAGGAGAGGTACACATTTGAAATCCCCTTTTTAGAAGCCCAGAGAAGAACTCTGCTTTTAACTGTAGTGGATTTTGACAAATTCTCTCGCCACTGTGTTATTGGCAAAGTGTCAATGCCCTTGAGCGATGTAGACCTTGTGAAAGGTGGACACTGGTGGAAAGCCCTTGTGCCTAGTTCTCAGGTAACAGAATTTATCTGATTATTGCCACAGTTTTTCTCACTGTTCTGGTTTTGTGTGTGTGTGGTTCCTTTGCCTGTTGGCAAGTAATGCTGTTTCTAATTAGTAATTGTTGTCTTGTTAATACAGCATCTGCTGAGTTGCAATAATGTGGGCCTATGACTGGTTTTATAACTAACAGTGTGAGGTAGAGGAGCTGTCTTTAACAGTCATGACCAAAGATCCAATATCAGCTTAAACGAGAACAGCTCAAGACTGCTCTGGAATTCTGCACCTTTGGGAAGGTGTTTCTTGTCACTGCAGTGACCTGCATCCATGCTTAGGAATGCAGTGACGCTGTCCCACCCAGGCCATTCCTGTGCTTTGAGGACATGAGGGGAACCACAGGTGCCAGTTCAGTAATGATTTGATTCAATAAAACATGTAGAAGATGAACTCTACGCAGACTTGTTGCATAATGCACGAGCAAAAATCCGCACAGGAGTGGTAGATTTATTTTCATCACATCCCTGAAGGAACTAAATTTGCCATAAATATTTGTCTGATGCAAGTAGAATGTTGCATACATTTTTGGGCTTGATTCAGCCATCCAGTGGGATGGGAAGAGGAGATGTAGAGGGTCTATGTGCTTTCATCTCTGCTCTCAGGAAAGGGCCATCTCCTTACCAGCCAGGTAAAGGGCTGTTCAGTGTAAAGATCTGAGCTTTGCAGCCCAGAATGGTGGCTACCTACCAAATTTGGCACCAGTGGTATCACCCACGCAGCTAGAGGCACAGAACCCTGTGAAGAACCAAGAGAAGAACATGGTGTGATCAGCATCTCGAATGTTTGTACTAAGGACAGGAGTATCACACGAGGATGGTGTAACAAGCTTGCCTCTCCCAGTTCCTTGACAGCTCTGGGATTGCGATTTCCAAGTTCTTGAGAGTCTTTGCTGAATTAAACCCTGTGCGAAGTTGGATGGTTCACTCCTCCTTTGATTTTTAGGAGTTCGCAAAAGGATGCCATTGCCAGAGATACTGGATGAAATGAACAGTAAATCATTGGCCTCACTGCTGTTTTACAGCGTGGGTTCAAGAGTCTGATTTGGAGTGGAAACTTGTGATCAGACACTTGTGGAAGTGGAATACCCCAAGCAGTGTTTAAGTGAAGCCAGCTGGGACTCTGACTCTGTTTTGCTCCCTCTACGTGAGCAGAGGGGCTGGGAGCACTTTTTTCTCTTGCTCAGACCTGCTGCATTATGTAAGGGGGGAGGAAGATCAAGGCTCCAGGTAATTGAAGGAGAGTCAGCTGGATTTTCTGTAACAGAAGTAGGAGTGCTTTGGGATTAACTTGAACGATGTTGAGGCAAGGAAGGAAAAATTTGAAAGTTGTGCACCAGTTGAGATCGTGGGGTCCCTGAATGTGTGTTTGTGTAGGGCATGTCTTCGTGTCAGTGGGATCTACTTGGTTCAGTAAAGAGGGAGTGGGGGTCAAGGGGACGGTTGTTACAAAGTGATTTGTAAGGAAAATCATAGGATTGTTTAGGTTGGGAAAGACCTTTAAGATCATCAAGTCTAACCCTTAACCCAGCACTGCCAAGGCCATCATTAAACTGTGTCCCTGGCTTCCCCTCGCTGTCAGAGCCTTTCCCCAAAATGTTCGTTTACAAATGCCTGCAACAATTTTTTCTTCCTTTTCTTTTTTTGGCATTAGCAAAATGCTAATCTTCGTCACAGGCTCTGTGTTGTGTATCTGAGGGCAGAGCCCTTCTCTTTGCATTCCATTATCCTCCTGTGATTCCCACCATGCAGTTTTGCTTCTCCCCCCTGCCCCCTACGTTTGCATGATAAATACATCTCTGTATTTTGCATCTCTTTATAAGTAACATGGACTCATTCCACAGCTAATACAGACCTTGATTAGAAAAGATCATCTCTGCCTTTGTGTGCCAAGCTCAGAGACAGCTCTTCCTTTCCCCCTCTCCAAAGTTTCATTGAAAGCTGCTGCTGTTTTCAGCAGTGCTGTCTACTTCACCAGCATTCAAGATAAATTATTTATGCAGAAGTTGGCATTTCTGATATTTATAAAAGGAAGGAAAATGACAAAACTCCATTTAAATGGGCAGGCTTAGAAACCTTTTGCATTTATCCCCTTGCCATCAGATGGGAAAACTTAAGCAAAAATCCTCCACACTTTGATTAGTAGAGTGGTCCTTTCGTAACTTTTTGTTCTTTTTACCTCAGCTGGCAGACTGCAACTGCAAAGGGAACAACAGTGCTTGTACAGGACATCCAGGGAGGGTATTTGACATCATCTTCCCATATTTTCTTAATGATAAATTTTTTAAAGTTCATTGAGTAAGGCATGTTTCATCCTAGTGGTGATTAAAATCTTTGATCAAAGCGTTAAGATAAATCCTGGAAGAAGTAAAACAATAAAGCTTATTGCTTTGAAAAAGTGCATTTTAATGGCTTTGAATAACAGTGACATTTATGCTAGAAATTTCTGAGGGTTTTTTTTATTACTAGTTGGAACCTTCTGCCTGTGAAATGATAGATTTGACATGTTGACAATTTTTTTTTATGCTTCTCACTCTTTTGCTTGATTAGCTGAGGGGCAGGCAGCCTTTATCAGTTTCTTGTTGGATGGAACCTGAGCCTGCTGGAGTGTGCTTTGTGTTGAGAAATGGTGATAGACAGGGGCAAAAAAATATCTACGTGCAGTTGCATTTTATTTTGCAGAAGGTGTCCTTGGATTCTGGAGAGCAACACAATCCACTGTGGTGCTGTTCTGATCGTTAGTAGAGGAAAAGTTGCCATTCCGGGTTTGCTGCCCTGGGGCTGTGACACGGAGCAGCAGCTGGCAGCTCCCCTGCAGCCACAGGAGAAAATGCTGAAGCAGGTGCTTGGAAAACCAGTAACAGGAGGGTGAGAAACAGACAGTCATAGACATGATATGTGAAGATGAAAGACACAAAATACATTAATTTTTTTTTTTTTTTTAACTGGAATTTATAGACAGAAACATCATGAGCTGGAGAGATATGGAGGGAAGTGAATCCAGATGGCAGGAGCTGTGGAGAAATTTTCTCTTCAGACTGGTGGGTGTGGGAGGGCAGCAGGCTTTGTGAAAGAGCAGAGAAAGTGGCCAAATGGCATGAGCTAAGATGAACATCTGTTTTGCACTTGCTGTCTCCACCTGGAAGCCATTGACACAGAGTGTGCCAATAAAGTCAGGGGCCGAGTCCTTGTGCCACCACCTCACTGAGTTCCATCATCCCAGAGCTGGAACGCTGCCTTAATACAGGACTGTGCCAGCACCAGTGAGCTGAAAAAGGTGGGGGAAGCCAGGTGTCTTTTGGTGTGTGCAGGGTCAGCAGGGACAGTGAGCTTCTCCCATGGTCCATCTTCTACAGCCAACAGCTCCACTGCAAGCTGCACCAAGATAAGCTCCTCAGGCCTGTGGATGGAATGTGCAGCTCCTCAGTGGGTGAAGTCCCATTGTCATTATTGGAGGAATGTCTTCATTACCAGCTCATGGAACTGCTTGTGAGTGAGAACCCAGAGAACTTCCCTTGGGTGTAACGGGGCAGCTGTGCAGAATTGTCCTGCTCATTGTCAGCAGTAGGTGGCTAGGGAACTCGAGTGCTGCTGAGCCATGGGCTGTCCTCTCAGCCTGAGGAATCAGTGCAACAAACTACTTGGTGTCCAGCCTCAGGCAGAAGATTGTACCTGTACATAAACACTTTTGGAGTTTGGATCACATTCAGCGTTTAGGGGGATTGATCCCAAAGCGGAGGCACAGGGGAGCTGCTGCCCGATGCATCATCAGAGGCAGCAGCTAAGTAGAAGGACTTATTCCTTGCAGAAAATGTCAGTGCAGGTATTGCCAAATTCTTTATCCTTGATAGTTTTGGGAGGCTTTCTCTTGCAGAGTAATTAATGCCTTTCTAAAGCACCGTAGCTGCTCGTGGAAAGGCTCTTGAGTCCAGTCCCCATAGGAACACTCTGCACTCCTTAAATATCCCCTGGAATGTGTGTGGCTTTGCTTAATTACCATGAATGAAGTTGGCAGGCCTTGCTGTAGCTGGGCCCAAATTTGCACATTTCACCACTAAAACTAATTCTGAAGCACATGTTCAGGACCCTAAGTTTTATTGACATATGATTCATTTCTCTTTTGGCAGATTTGAGTGGGCAGGAATAAATGTTTTAGACCAGCAGTAATGAGAGCTTGGAGATTATTTCACAAAAGAAAAAAAAAAGTGCCTAGTTGTGGTGGGAAAATAGCATGAAATTCCTTCTTCCCTCAAATTAAGCCATTTTTATAGTAGAAGGAGTATGTATTGGACTTGCTTTTTAAACTTCCTGCTATGAGTGCACTAGAATGACCTGTCTGTTCTGATGTTCAAGATGGTACGAGATGGTTACGTGGGGCCATGTTTGCTCATCAGTCGGGTGTTAAAATCAACCTGGAAGTTTACCTGTGACCAGTGGGGGAGATGTCCTGGGCAAAGCCTGCCAGAGAGCGGGATACTCCCACCCTGCAGGTCACTGGAGTTGTGGGAACTGTGATGGGATGCCGTGATGGATCCTTGTCCATCAGGATAACAACATTTTTAGCTCTTAACCTGTGGTTTGTTTTCATATTTTGGCTTGTGTTGTTCTACTATCTTCTTTTCTTTTGTGCTCTATTTTTCCCCAGTTCCATTTCACTGGGTTTTCTCCCCTCTTCCCTTTTTCAGTCTTTAAAGCTCCAGCACTATGAAATTTCTCTTCTTGATCATTTTCTCTTTACCCTTATCTGTCTTCTTGGTCACCTTACCCCTTCCAGTCAGTGCTGTTCATTCCTTGCCCTTCCTGAAAAGGACTGGGATGCTGTAGGGTGTATTCTGCTGAGAAGGAGCCCAGAGGATGGACTGGTGGGGTCCATGGGCAGGACCTCTCCATAGGATATCTTGTTCCCAAAGCGTCTTTGCACAATTGAGGCTTTCTCATGGCCATCCAAACTGATGCAAAGACAGGCAGACTTGATTTTGTGACTTTTTTCATCCTACATCCAGTTGGTGTCTGTTACGTAGGAAACACTGCTCTTATTCATTGGTAAGTATATTTTTTCTCAGGTTCTGATCCTTAATAGCTCAACTTTCCCAAAACAATGGCTGTGTGTTGCTGTAGAAAGCCTGTTAGAGCAAACTGTTCTAAACCATCAGTTTTCTAATGTGCCTAGATGTACCATCCCAGATAACCTTGAGGAGGAAAATCAATCTTAAACTTCATTAGGAGCGTTGCATAGATGTCTGTGCTGATGTAATGTTCTCTGGTTCTTTATGGGAAGGGTTTCACCTGCAGAATTTTGCTGGTGTTGTGGCAATGTACAACAAATAGCCTGGGGGGCTGTGAGGAAGGAGTTACCTGGTCCAAACAAGGTGTGCAAATGGCATTAATTAAAAGCTCATCTTCCTTTGAGGGAGCCCCTTTGTGTTTCAGAGATGACAGGAAAGAAAAAAAAAATTCTGGTCCAAAATTTCTGGGTTCGACCCAGGCGATAACTGCAGAAGGTTCTGGAACACAGGCAAGCCCAAGGCTGCAAATCCAACCTGTTTGTGTAATACGGCTGCAGAGAGGAATAGCTGGGAGTGAAATGTTAATCAGAGCTTCAAGAGAGTCTCAGACATCCCAGACTTGGTGTCACTCCGGCATCTCATCAAACAGGAAATTGCTTTTCCATGGTCATCTGGGATCTCGGCACGAATCAGCGTGTCATCAGCATGATAATGGCAACTGAAATGATGCCTTGGCGTGGGTGCTGAGGGCACCTCTGCACGCTGCCTGCTGTCAGCGAAAAACTGGAGGCAAACCCAACAGCACTGTCGTTTCCTGATGAAAAGACCCAGGAAACGTAAAATTCAGGCTCTTCCTTGCCCTATGGTGAGCAGAGTGCTGATGGCACCTCCCGTGCTAGACCTCGCATCCCCCTCTCAGCTCAGCCCCTACGCGAGCCTGAGCTCTGGGGATGCTCCAGCGTGAGACAGAATGAGGGGGACGCTTCTGTGCCTCCACAAGATGCCTCTGAACAAGGAGCTGGGCTCGGGGATCCCTGGTTCCAGCAGTACAGAGTGTTTCCAAGGTGTGGATGAGCAAGACTGTCACTTCAGCAAAGGGAGCCACCTGCCTTGTACCTCCTGCTTCCTGGAGCAACCCAGGAACTCTTTTCTTGTTTGCTGATTGTGGCAGGTGACCAAAGCACAGGAGAAAGCTGGTGCAGCACAGCACAGGGCGGGCAGTGCCAGCTTGACGTGTGGTCACTGTCAGCCACTGATTCGTTTTCCTGTGTGTTTGACATCCCCTAAGGCACTGTGGCAGCATTTGAAGCACGTTTCCCAGCTCCTCGTGGCTAAGCTGGAAGTAACGCATTTATAATATCAGAGGCAGTTGGCTGCTGGCATTCGGTGCCTTGAAAAGGCTGAGTCACTTGTCCGGGGAGGTGAGCTGCCCGGGAATCCAGGCTTCCTTCTGGAAACACCTTCTGTCCCTGCTACAAATGCTGCTGCTCTGCATGCAGAGAGTCTGCTCTCCACTGCTGGCTCTGAGCATACCCATCCTGCCATGGCCTTTGAGGCAGGGGCTCAGTGTTCCTTCCCTTAACATAATTAACACAAATATGGGCACTCTTGAAAAGCATGAGGGGCCACAAGGTGCTATTGAGATTTGGGAGATCAGGCTTGATCTCAGACTGATAAAAGCTTCTGATAGTCTACCTGCTGTCTTTGGTGAATTACAGAATACAGGATTTTATATCTCGCTTTACTCAAATTTAAGCCCAGACAGCCAAAAAGATTTTTCTAGAGGTGCCAATATCCCTGTTAAGTTAGGTTCTACAGAAAATTAGGTCCTACCTTTACCTGTGGTAGGATGGGTGGGTTAGTCAGTAGTGTGATGGTTACACTAGTGGCTCCTTCCATGACCTCTGCAGGGGTGATGGGCCATGATTCTCCTCCTAATTCTCCTGCCAATGCCTCAGTGGGTGTTACAGACCCAGCCTGATACTGTCAGTGTACAGCATCGGGATTTTTTTCTTATAAATGGACCATAAATGATATTGGAAGCATGGAGATCTGCCTTTCATTGCAAGCTTCGTGTCTCCTCTCTGGTCCAGTGAAACTCCTTATTTCCTGCAGTTCTTGGATTAGGTCAACAGATTCCATCAATAGACAACTCTAGAATTAAGTATCCCAAATCTTAATGTAGATTTTCAGCACTCTAGGCTGAGGTGACTTGAAAGGTCCTACATCCCTGCCCCATGCCAGCCTGCCACCTGGCTGTGCTAGAAGTTTGGTATTTGCAGCTGGAGCTGTTGTCTCTCCCCAGCAGGTAATAAAATCTCTGATCAGTTTCCTAAATTGCACTGGCTAAATGCACCTGAATTTCTAGGAATTTAAGCCTGAATGGAACCTGACCAACAGCGAATACAAATGGAAGTAGGACTGGATCTGTTAAAAATGTGGATATGTTATTAAAAATTATCTGAGGTGGAGGGCCACCTCGTGTGGCTTCTGTTGTGGGTGGTGGTGTGGGCACTGTGATGTTTCCATCCTGTCCTGGTAATAGGATTAAAAGTCACTGACTGTTCTTGATGATAAACGTGTCTGCAGCCTGTTCCAGCCACAGACCTGAGGGGAGCATTTTTGGGCAAAATCAAATGAAAGATGATAGTTTAATTAGATGGTGTTTAGACCACCTTGGATGTGAGACTCTCAGATCCTTACGTTGTGCAGCCACAGTGTATCACAGTGTACGTAGGTACAGCTTGGCCTCGCCAAAGTTGTGACTATTATGTGCATATTGTGTCAAGCTTGTGTTGGGCAGTGGCTTTCTGATGGAAAGAACTTAAGGCATCGTATATTGAACAGCACTGTGATATGCTAGCTGGCCCAGCTTGATGGAAGGACAAAAATACTGTAGCAACAAAAGAAAAGGCATGTGGTATATGTGAGTGTGAGTGCTGTGTAGTCACACACTGCCACATAATGGGATCCACAAGATGCTGCGACAAAAAGGGATTTGGGGTAAGAAATCAGATGCTTTTCCTGGTTGGGTTTCCCAGCAGCCCCAGCCTCAGTTTCCCTGAGCCACTGATGTCTTTATCAGGGACTGTGTCTTGTGTGCTACCCCATCTGCTGATGAATCTGGTTCGTTAGGTCAGTTCAGGCTGTGACTGTTCCTAGCCTTTTACTTTACTGTCTGTCCAGCCCTTTAGTCTCTTGTGTCTATAATCTAATATTTGAGGCATCAGTAAAGACATTTAAGCCTTTTGTTATGATTGCAATACTACTGCAGCTCCTTTTCCTCTTGGGAATGGGCTCTGACCACCTGATCTAGGTTGGATTTGGACTGTTTGACTATTTGGGATGAAGCACTAGCTCTGCACTCGTGCATGGACCTGACACTGGGCAGATGGATCAATGCCCTACTGGACTTGCTGGTGTGTTTTCAGTCTCCAGAGTTACTTCAGTGGGTGTGTTTTGCATCTGACAGTCAGAGCCTCTCAAAACCAGGTCGTGCAAGGGGGAAGAGGTTGTTTTAAACCCTCACGTCTGAGGAGCAGTGATGTGAACTCTCCAGCTCTTTAATTACTCGTTTTAAGCATCATTAAGTAAAAGGAAAAGAAAGAATGGCTGAACAGCTATAATGATATGGAGCTGTGGCCATGGTACAGCCTGATGGACAGCAAGGGCACAGTTCAGCTGTGCCATGGTCTCTGGTAGATGCCAAGGGAATGTCTCCTCTGAACTGCCTTCTTGTGACGCAGGGATGCATTACCCACTGCATGCCTCAACTTCCCATGTGGCTGGTGTGATCTGTGGGGCCTGAGGAGGAAAGAGAATGTCATCTCCAATTGGTCTGTGTTTTGCACAGTGGTAAGATCAGAACTACCTGGAACCATTAAAAATAGGGCAGGTAGAAGCTACTGACCTTATACTCCTGCCTCCTTGTAGATCCTCTTTGCATGCCTGCTGGGAAGCTGGTGATGGGTTGGTGATTAGAGAAAGATCTTCATTTGGGGATAGTTTCTTTCTCGTTTCTGCTTAGCACAAGGTACCACCAGATGGTTCTTGGTTGCAGTTCAGAGCGTGACTAAAATTCATTTTTCAGGCACTTAGACAAATGGGATTTTTTAATTTCTCTCCCCTCTCTTCCCTTTCCCTCCAAGCTCTGTTCTAAATTTCCACATTCCCTTTTCCCTGCAGAATGAAGTGGAGCTGGGAGAGCTGCTGTTGTCACTGAACTACCTACCAAGTGCGGGAAGACTGAACGTGGACATCATTAGAGCAAAACAGCTTCTTCAGACAGACATGAGCCAAGGTTCAGGTAAAGGGCAGTGCATTTCTCACATTACTCATGCACAGATTATATGTGCCTTTAAAGCAGATCAGTGAGGCTGCAATTTGTGGGGGACCCAGGGGGATTGGACACGCAGTTCCTATTAATACAAGGCTCTGGTTATGTGTCTTGTATGTACAGCCAACAATAATGAAAGTATTTGGAACACTTACCCTGAGATACAATGGAGGGTTTGCTAAACTTAAAGTGAAAATCTCGGAGCCAGGCTGAGGTGAGGAACCAGAAGCTTTGATCTCTCTGGGCTGTGTTCTATATGGCAGCCCATGGGCATTGCTCCCTGCTGGCTCTGAGCACTCTGACTGGGAACTGCTTCATGCCTATGTCCTCGGGTGGTTTTCCCATGTTCCCTGCCCCAGCCTCTGCTGCTGCCAGAATATTGGCATTTTCCAAAAAGAACAGTGTACTTGGTCGCTGTCACGGCTGACAATAACTGTGCTTTTGGCAGGGACTGTTTTTAATCCAATTGCCTGACTTTTGTTCCCACTGCAAATCTCCTGGAGCAGCGTGGGGGTACAAGTCCCAGCCATCTCCAAAGGTTATTTCCCAGCATGGTCCATCCCTATTCCAGCCCTCATGAGCAGGGGTGCTGACTCATGATCCCCATAACACGGAGCCTATGCTTTGTGCTTTTTGCCAGATCCCTTTGTGAAAATTCAGCTTGTTCACGGATTAAAATTAACAAAAACCAAGAAGACCTCCTGCATGCGGGGCACGATAGATCCCTTCTACAATGAGTCCTTCAGTTTCAAGGTTCCACAGGAAGAGCTGGAGAATGCCAGCCTGGTGTTCACAGGTAATGGTTGTTTTTGGATCTCCTGTTTTTGTTCTCGAGGCAGAAGGACAGGCAGCAGAGCCTTGGGGTGCTGCTGGGAGCAGGAGTAGCAGAGCACAGAGATGGTCTCTGGGTGGGCTGCAGCCCGGGGCCAGGGACCTGCTGAGGCTGGTGGCATTCTCTGCCATTTCCCACCATAAAAGCCTTGAGCAGGGCTGCAGGGACCCCTGTGAAGGGTGGGTTTCCCTCCCATGCCATGACTTCGCCCACACTGTGGAGCTCAGGCACCATCAGGAGCAGGGTCAGACTTTCTTGCTCTCTGCAGGATCAGAGAGGCTGGGTGGTGGGACCCACACTCTTCTACCACATTGGACTCTCATGTTTCACAAACACTTTTGGACAACTTTCCACACATTACCCCCCTTTTTTTTTTTTTTTTTTTGATGAAAATAATCTACTTCTGAAAGGATGTATTTTGAAGTATTTTTTAATCTTTTATGTGGAAGATACAGGTGTCAAAGCTGGTTCAAGGAGTCATAGTTTGTTTTCAAACGTTGTAACAAAAAGCGATGCTAATCAGCAAGTTAAATTTTGCCCTTCATGTGCAGAAATTTCCTCAGCAAAACACCTATAATTAATCACTGCTTTGCATGCGTGTCACCTTAACTGTACATTGCATGTGTAGGGATGAATTTGTTCTTGGAAGCTTCCATCAGGTGATCTTGTGACAGGTGTGAATCACTCAATTTCTTGTTTTCCCCTTTTCCTGCTGGAAGCAGAAAAGGCAAACAGAGTAGCAGCTCTGTGCAGTCGGGAGGGTGAGGGGAACATGCTACTCCTCACCACAGTGAATGAAGTTAGGATTAATGAGTGGATCTCTGAGTATTTTTTTTTTCTGTGCAAAGGGATGTATTCCCAAATGAGCCAATGGGAGGTTGGCTGATTCATCACCCTATGTCATGCAGTCAGGTTTCAGCGCTGAGCCTTCCTAAGTGAGGCTTCATTTTCAACGTGACATATTGCTTGCTTTGAATGTTGCAATAAATCATCCCAGGCCAGGCATGCCCCCAGCAGCTCCAAAGCTGGGAAGCAATGCGCAGAGCTTTTGGAGGAGAAGTGGGGTCAGGTTCTCCTGGCTGAGCTTGGGCTGAAGGGTGAGGTGCAGCGTGGGCACTGCGCTGCCTGGACTCCCTGGGCTGGTGCTTCTGCCGTGCTTGGGACATTCTGGTGTGAGATGTGTGGTTTGTGTAGCCAATAGACACCTGGGGCCAGGGATGCTGGCCACGTTGTTGTGTGTGCAGCCTTCTGGTTTGGTACCTGCACTGTCTGTCACGAGGGCCTCTGGATCAGAGGATGTGGTGGTGGTGAAGGTGCTGACCCACATTCAGTGTTTGTCCAAGTGACAGATTTGCTCCTGATCCTGGTGGAGGCATGTTCCCAATAGGGAGTGCAGCACCAGTTTATTCCTGTGTGCATCTGTGTGGTTCTGCTGAATTGAGTACCTGAAGTTCTGGCATGGGGGCGGAGGTGTTCCCCACAGAGTTCCTATTTGGCACCTTGCAGTATTGTGCAGTTTAAGGACTTGTAAAGGGCTTTGGGATCTTCTCTTGAAAGATAATCAAGAACAAATGTTTGGCAGCTTGGCTATCTCGCAATGTGAGGATCTCTATTTTGCATCTCTATATAGCAGGGGCATTGTTTTGTTTTGTTATTTTTTTAACTTGGGTGCTGTGGGTTCTTTTTTTGCTGCAGTGGTGGTTCTTTCTGTTGTGTGTTTTGTTTGGAATTGTTTTTTATTTCTTTTCTCTTTTAATCCACAGCTCTAGTCCATTAGGTCAGTTAATTAAATTTGCTGTTAAGTCAAAGTCCAATTGAAATGGAAAATAATCCTACTTGAAGGGTGGGTGATGATGCTTTGAATGGAGAGAGAGAGCTGTAAAAGCAGTCATGGGAGCCAGAAGTGAGTATGTCTTCAATAATTTAAAGGAACCTTTTTTGTGGCTTCATATTTTGGACCCAGTCTTCACCTGTCTTTACATTGACTTGGCTTCGCTGGAAGGCTCTGGAACTATTCCAGTTCCCATCAGCTGGGGCTCCTGCCTCCCAGTGGAGCTGGTACCACACTGAAAAGTGAAGCACTATCCAGACAAAGTAAGATTAATTTTCCCCCCCCGCACTGTGTTTTTCTCCTGTGCATCTTGAATCAAGTTGTCTGTGTTTGTTGCACTCTGGTATGGATTTCTCCACCGTTTTGCTGTGATTTAGCAAGGATCGTGTGTGCAAACATTGCAGATGGACAGCAAAGCACCATTCAGCTCCCTACGTTCCTGGTGGTGCTCTGGAGAGAGAACTCCAGACCTAGCTCAGGGCTGAAGCACAGCTGGATTTGGAGGAGGGCCCTGGATTCCTCCTACGATGTGCTCAGGGAGAGCTCTGCCTTTAGCCAAGGTTGGAGGAGGGGGTGGTTGGGCTGAGTCTTTGATCTTTCTTCCTTAGGCATACGAGGATTCAATATTGTAAATTGTTGGCATTTACAGACCAAAATGCTTTTCCTTCCATACTGGTGCAGGACACTTTGTACAAGCTGTCTTCCTGCCTTCCCCTCTGGTCCTTCCTCAGGTGCTCACATGTCCCAGTTCAGTGCCTGAATGAGGTGGGATGAACTCTGGTGAAACTGTCCTCTCCAGGAAAAAGCATCCAGGGTCAGGATTGCTGCTGCAAGTATTGTCTGTTCACAGCTTCTCACCAAGAGAGGCTGAAGCCAGAAAACCAGTGATACTCATAACAAGCCTAATGTCCTGACAAGAAAAATTATGATCAGTGAGGCAGCAGCTGGTGGAGATGATGTTTGATTTTCATTTACTTCATCTAACATGTTGTCTAGGTAATGAGCAGCCATATACATATTGTAACAGAAATCCACGCTTTTGAGTGGCTCTTTTTTCTCCTTTCTGTTTTTTTGGCAACTTTACACGTATCCCCCATGTGCCATCTTCTGCCTGAGTGCAGGGAAGTCATGGGCTCACCTCCTACAGAGAAACGGGTCAGGCTCTGAAAGGCCGGGTGTTCTCCCACCTATGCACACCTGTAAACAAAGGTGTTAGTTACTCTTTGTCTGATGGCAAGGGGAAGATGGAGTTTGGCCCTGGCAGTAGGGCTGGCAGCTGCTGCCCAAGGTCATTTTCAAGAAGAAAAAAGAATATTTGAGATGCAAGTGCAGCCTCTGTGCTTGGGAGGTCTGGATGCTGGGCACGCAGAGACCCCATGATCTCCCCACTGAGGGATTTTGTGCTGTCCTTTCCTTCAGAAAGCTTGGACTGTGCAGCAGAAAACTAGAAAACCTGAAACCCGAGGACTGTAGTATTTTGTTAATGATTATAATGTTGTTAATAACAATCATCAGTAATGCTGTTTGCATTGCAATAAAGCCCAGATGGCCCAATAAAAACCACCAGCACTCTGGGGCAAACTGTATCTCGGTGACTCCTTAGCATCTTTTCATCACTTGCCGTAAAAAAGGACAACCTTCAGCATTCACAGTTAGGGGTATTTGTCTCCCCGAGGTCCTTGTGGTAACTGTGTCTTTCTCCATTTAAATAAGCTCTTGGACATGTTTACATGACAAGATCTTTAGGGCCTGTGGCACAAGCAGAGTCCCCAAAGAGGGAGAAATCATCTTCATGCGCTGGGTAGTGTCTGTGCAATTGTAGAGGGAAAATCTGCTTTGCCTTCTGACCTGGCTGAGAGTGTAGCTGGAGCTAGGGCAGCCCTGGGGCTGATGGTGTCTGATGGAGAGCAGTGGTGGGGCTCGCCCCACTGCTCCGGTCCTGGGTGAAAGGTGGCCATGGCTCCAGCAGGGCAGGATGCTCTGCCTGGAGGAGGGAGCAGGCTGGGACAGGGTTTTCTTGTTGATGGAGAGATTGACCTTGATACATGTGTAACCTTCATTGGTGAAATCTTCACTGTCAGTCCTGGCTGAGGGTGCAGCTCATGGGCACTCTGTCTACTGCTAGGATTTTGTGATACTCCTCACTTTTCAATATGTTTTAAAAATTGACTACGTCTGTTTTCTGTAAAGATTTAGAACTAATTTTTCCATTTTCTTTCTTTTTTCATTAAATATTTTTGTTCCTGAGGAAGTGTTGAGACTTTGCAGACCTGTACTGGTGGTTTCAGTGACTACAGCAGTGGGGCCCTGGCAATGCCATTAGCCACCTCCATGCCCCAAGTGCTTAACAACGTGTGTCTTCAGACCCCTGGATAACTTTAATGCTTAATCTCAGGGCTCTAATTAACTTCCAGTTAATAGGCAGTACTTGCTGTTCAGTAGCAATATACCTGGTTCCTCCGTTGGCTCATTTTCCCTTGGCCTTTAGGAAAATGTGGGGACCATTTAATGAAGTTTGTATTTTTAAAGTGGGTAAAAAAAAAAGTAATTGTTGGTATGTATTGATAATGGTGCCATTCTGAGTGTTGGGTTGCTTTCACTGAAATGTTTTCTTTATGAAGCAATGCTGCCTGTTTGAACACGATGCAGAGATAGCGAGGCTTTTCAGCAGGTTTTTTTTTTAATTAACAGACTGATTTCCAAATGTCCCAATTAGCTGAGCAGGTTGAAGGCTGATAAAGTTTTTGTCCTGAGGCTTCTCCAGAAATATATCTGAATTTGATTTCCCTGGCTATGTGGAAGTATGACCTTGAGATACCAGCATTGTCTCTAGATGCTCTTTGTAGGAATGGAAACTACCATGTGTCTGGAGTCATCACACATCTGCACTTTGACTTGCTGACTCAGATGCTCGTCTCTCCTTTCTCCTATTGCTTTTGCTTTCCCACAAAAAACCCCAACAAACACTCAGGCACTTTGTCTTTTGCACACAGATATAAAGAAAAAAATCTCCTCTAATCTATGAGTCAAATTAAACTGTTTTTATTCTCATGCTGGAAGGCAGGAGGAAGAAGTGGTTTCTCTTTTGAAATACTATCATGTTGGGCACCATAACATCTCTTAGATGGACAGATAATTAGACAACTCACTGCTAGAAAATTGTTTCTTGTCGTCTATTAGACGTGTCTTTTGAAAGAATTGGACTGTCTGTATATTTCCCATATCTGGAGCTCAGAAGCAAAATCTAATCCCTGATTAAACCTGTGTAATCCTATCTTAGCCAAAGGAGGAAAAAGTGGAAAAAACCACTGATGTCAGCCCTGTATTTTCTGGGGATTTATACCTGTTTCATTTAGATCAGAATTTGGCCTTTGTGTCTGGCGTTATAAAACACTTCATTCATTTATGCACCAGACACCATCTGGTCCATGCCCAGGTCTGGGGAGAGCAGTGAGCTCCTGGCTGGTGCCTCCCACCATCCCAGGCCTTGCTCCAGGTCCAGTGGCCATGTGAGGTGGCCCAGCAGGTCCTGTGAGGGCACTAGAAGAGAGAAGGGCTCTGGAAGATGTGCTGGTAGGGGAGGCTCCTGAAGCCCACCCTACCTGGCAGAGCCTCTCTGCAGTGGGTCTGATGCAAAAGCCCCAGATCCCTTGGGGAGGAGGAGACCCCACTGCTCTCCATTCTCAATCCCCCTCTGTGACTTCCTGGTCCCCATGGCAGGTGCTGTTGGTCAGCCTGGAGCAAGTGACAGGCTTGATGGGAGATGCTGAGTGGGGTCCTGCAGCCCAATCCTGTTTTGGGGTCATGCAGGGAAGATGCTCTGGGGATGGATTTGGCTTTTTGCAGCAGACTGACTCCTTTAACCAGGAAGAGTGAAACGCCATTAATCCTGATGAGAGCAACAAGATGCTGATGCTTCCTGTTCTGATCTGTTGCTTGCTTAGAAGGCAAAATTAGATTCATCAAGTGACTTGACTTAGTTAATAAATGTACTGCATCAGACGTGGCAGAAACCGCCTGTCCTGGACTTCTGTGTAATTTTTTTGGGAATCTTTTTCTCCTAAAGAAAGGAGCAAACCCTCCTCTCTCCAGGCAGATGATAGGTGCTTGCTCCTTTTGCCAAGCACCTTAATGTAAGCAGTGTCATGCCTCTCCTGCCCTAGCCCTTCCTCTTGTTGGACTCACGCTGCAGTGAAAGGAATTGTTCAAACGTCTTGCAAGGCCATAATCTGCCTGTGTATCAAATGAAGAAAAGTCTCAGTGGCAGGAGCTGCTGTGGGTGGCAGAGCAGTGTCTGGAAGTGGAATGGCTGTGCCTGGCCCCGTGGCTGTCACAGGAGATGGATGATGGTGCAGGCAGAGGCTGTCTCTGCCTGTATTTGCAGGTGCTGTGTGGCACTGGTGCTGGAGCCTCTTCCTGTGAGGTGTGTGAATATGCATGGAGTCATTTGTGTGCTTTGTTGGATCTGGGGCTCATAGTGCACAGAATTAAGATGCAATTTTTTAAAAAGGAGGAATCGGAGGTGAAAAAAGCAGGCTATGGATACTCCTTTACAGTATCCTCTGGGCTGTTGTGATAGATGCATCCAACCTGGTATTCCAGTTTCTCCTGATGAGGTAATTTTGTGAGGTTCATGCAGGTCATCCCTGCATGCCCTTGAGATCTCTGCGAGACACTCTTGTTCATTTGCACTTTCCCTGCTCCCTGAATCCTTGCTGTCTGCTGCAGGACTTTCCCAGACTGAGAGCAGACCCTGATTAGCCAAATGCCTGGCTTGGGGTGCATGCTCAGGGCCCCCTTCCCTGGCTGCCCTAACCAGAGTACAGGGGCTGCCCTTGTGGGAGGTTTCCCGAGAGAGTTTCTTGGTGTGGTGGCACCTCTCTTGTGGAGCAGCAGCCAAGTATTCCAGTGATTCCAGTTCCCTCTGGAGCTGGGCAGGTGCAGCCATCACAGGGAGCAGTCTCACACAGGAAAGCCTGGAAAGAGAGTTTAACGTGCGTGATGGAGATTAAATTGATAAATGTGAAACCACGGCATCTTCTCCCATGTTTTTCTCTCCTCTCCACTAAATATGACAGGCCATGCTCGAGGAGCAAGGGGCAGGATTTGGGCCATACCTGTGACCTTGTCACTGTGCATCATTAGCCCAGCTGCAGCTGCTTCTCGTAGTGCCTCTCTGTGCCAAACAGCTTTTTAGTATTGGTGTCAAGCAGTTCAGAAGCAGTTTTCGGTCCTACTTAACCTGGCAGCTCAGCTGCACTGGCTGTGGCAGTGCTGGGCACAGAAAGGGCTGGGTGCTGGCTGCTGGGCACTGGCTCCTGCCTGCCGAGGATGGGGTGAAGCACTGCCTGCCTGAGTGGGGCAGGGGTGTGAAGGGGGCACCTTCTGAGACCTCACCAAGTGCTGAGGCTGAACAGGAAGTGCAGGAAGGTGTTGATGGGTCAGTGCCAGCAGGGTTGTGGTTCTGCTGGAGACACCACACAGTCCCGTGAGACCTGTGTCCTCAGGGAGACTCTGCCCCTCAATTGCCTCTACACAGCCTTGGGAATTTTTACTAATTTTTGCTAATTTTTCTTTTCTTTGAGTTCAATGGTTTTAATTGCATTGCGGGTGATGGCGTAGGTTACTGAAGAAGAGTTAATTATTTGCGCTGAAGATCTCAGCTGTTCCTGAGATTCCCCTGCTGTTACTCCTGGAGAGGTGGCAGCAGAACCTCTGTGTGGCTGTGCTGGGCGGTGCTGCACAGCCTTAACTGCTGAGTAACTGCAGTGTAACTGCTGTGTAACTGCTCAGCACACCTGGCAGAGGGTTTGCAGGAGATGCAGATGTTTTGTGGCCCCAGCTGCAAAGTTCAAGCTTGTCCCCATTCCATAAATGATACTGATAGCCTTGAACTCAGCTTAAGAAAATTTTCTGAGGTAGTGCTCCTCCCTGGTTGTTCCAAGGCTGCTAATATGTTCAATCAAAGGATTAATTAGTTTCTGAAATGCCAGTTTAAATTTTACCATTGCACAAACTCATAGGTGACGTGCTCATAGGTGAATGCTTTGCAGTCATGCTCTGCACAGGTGCTCAGCTTGCCAGTCTCAGTGTGGAGGCAAAGGGAGGGAAAGGTAAAAGGCATTTTGGCTGGATCTGGTGCCAGGGTGGCGTCACAGCTTACTTATGTAGTGCCATGCAAAACAGCTGACTGGCAAAAAGTGATTCCACCTGACCAAGGCTGATAGGAGACAAAGGAAAACTCAGGCTGGAGTTGTCCCTGGAGCCAGATGTTGGAGCTCCAAGGCCCACTGCATCCCCTGGAAGTGGCTGCCCTGCTGGGCAGCAGCTCTGGGCTGGGCAGTGCCTGGCATGGCCATGCCCTCAGCCCTGCAGGGAATAGGCAGCCAGGCTGGGGGGCTCAGTCACCCCTCCTGTGCAGGCATGGGCCCATGCCCCAAAGAAACATTCCATGTGTCACCCAGGCTCCCCTCAGTTTGATATGGATCATTTCGAGCACTTCATCAATAACTACATAACGTGAAAATGTTTTATTTACATCATCTACCTTGTCCTCAAGAATTCAGCCTTTCTAATGGATATAAGTGAATGCAATTTTCTTCTGTATTTCAACATTTCTGTTATAAAGAATGACTTTTTAAGAAGCCTTTCTGTTTCCAAATGTGTCCCTCAATAAAGAGCAGCTGCAGGAGGAATTGGTTTGACCTCTGCTTCTTTAATTGCTTTTTGCTCTGTGTTGGCCTAGAAATGGATGTTGCTATTGTGTGAATTACTGCGACGGTGGAAAAAGAGCTCATGAGATCAGGTGTGTAGTTTCTGTCAGGAAAATAGGCTTCTTAAATGGAAAGCAGCATCTACCTGTTCATAACCAGAGTCTGGATCAGTCTGAAAATCCCAAACGTTAATTACTTAATTTTCTGCTATTGAGCTACTCGATGGAGTCGTTGTTTTTGTGGCCAAGGGCAGATTTAATCTGAAATTTACTCTGAGCTCCTTTCAGACTCTGTCAGGGGATGTTCAGACATCACGGAACACAGCTCAGTCCACTTGTACAGTCACCTGGACTCAGTGTGTGGCACAGTGCTCAACTGCTGCTCATGGACCTTCTCCACCTCCACCTGTTGTGGAACAAGCTGGAAGGAAAGAGCAGGAGCTTTTTCCCCCAAGGCTGAAGGTGTGAGTGTGTGTGGAATTGGCTCCCCTGCAGGTGGGAATGCAGCTGTGGTATGTGTCAGTGTGTGCAAAGGCAGAGGGCTGTGGCACAGGCTGCCTGTGCATAGGCTGCTGCTCCAGCTCTGCAGGGCTTTCCTGTTCCAAAGGGCTCCCAGCTCTCCCCACGGACACTGCTGCATCAGCAGGTCACCTTCCAGCCAGGGCAGGGGCCAGCCCCACAGCAGAGTGCAGCTCACCTTGTGTCTGGAGCAGCTGTGCTTGTGAGGTCGTGCCCAAGCAGCCGCAGTGTTGGTCGGTCCGTGAGGGGTACACAGGGGTTTGTACTGTACTGAGGGTGTGCTGGTAGCCCTTGTGCAGGGCTTTGGAGCAGGCTGAAGTGTCTCACCTGACTGTAAACGGTGCAGCGATGGCTGGTGCTCAAGGAAATGGTTCCTCCCCTATTTGAGAAGTGATTCCTGCAGCTGAGAGGCGACCAGGGGAGCTGCTCTCCCTCCCAGTGTCAGGACAGGAACCCCGGGCAAGGCAAATGCCAGTCTCTGCTTCCAGCTGCTCGCCTGGGCCTGTGGGCTCCCACAGTTCTCTTTTCCAAGCTGTTCTTGGAAGAACAGTGGCAGCAACAGGGAAGACTCTGCTCCTGAATGTGAGCAAAGGAAAGGACTTATTTTCTCAATACCAACTCCAGACTCTTCTCGGGTAAGGTCCATTCCATCAGCAGATTGCTCAGCAGATCCTGGCTGTTTAGGAGTGGAATACAGCAGTGAGCCTCCCAGAAAGACATGTCCTTGAGTTTAAAAGGCTTCTGAACTGATGCATAAAGCTGAATTTTTGGCACACAAAGACGTCTCATCTTTTGAGAAAGCTGCTGTGGTGAAGCTGTGAGTTTGTAAACCTGAGGTCAGTCTAGTGCTACCTCTTATGGTCTGTGTGTGAATAAACATTTAGCCTTGGAAAATGTCTTCCCTGCTCTTCGGCAATAAGTCTCTGTGCTATCCACAGTAGTTAATGATAGAAGCAACAATGCTTGTGTAATTAGCCCGTTAATACCCCAAAGGACTCAGCATGCTAATTACCTGACACAATGAGATTAGCAAGTTGCATTACAAGAATTCAAAATAATTGGACCAACAGTAAAATAACAGGTGCCCTTCGTTTAGCACACCTGCTTGTTTTACAGTCCTGGCATGGAGTATTTTTGAAGAAACAGTATGCCTGGGGTACTTCTCCACTGTTAATTTATCCTGTGATTAATTGATGGCCTGTAAGACTTCTCAGTTTAAATTACTTGGTATTGTCTCCCAGGATTAGGCTTCATCTTCTTTCCTTTTGGAAAAAAAAAAAGAATGAAAACAAAAAAGAAAAAAAAGGAAAAACCATCTTATTGAAAATTTTGGTTTGGGGGTATTTTTACATGGTTTTATCACAATATTTGATTTCTGTAGGCTAATAAATCATAGCAAAATATTTAGTATAGCCGTGCTGCCTACGCTTGTGATCCATTGCCTTGTAGGAGAACTCGTTAATAACCCTGACAAGCTGTTTGCTAGTTGGAGATGGATGACTTAAAACTCCTCACCGTGTTCTCAGAAGGTGGCCTTTCCAAAATACACTAGCCTGGCCTCTTGACAGGGGCACTTGCTCAGCGACACATCCTGATGGTATCAGCCCTAAATAACTGATGGTGACAGGCAGAAGAGATGCAGTCTTCCTGCTGGGGTGGTGAACCCCAAATCGTTTCTAAATGTCATTTTGAAGATAAACTTACAGGGCTCTGAGTTACAGGGTAAGTTTTTCAGGGCAATTATTTGAACAAATTACTTGGGTATTTGAAGGTTTGCTGTCACCTGAAATATCCACAGGTAGTTTGGTGAGCAGAAGCATCTCTGCCCATAAAATGTGTGTGTCAGAGCTGTCGGAAGGGATAAAGGGAGCTGTAACCCGTCACTGCTTGATTTTAGGACTGCATGGGCAGGTGGTGCCTGAGTCACCCAGAGCAAGATCCCAGACTGGTGCAGTGGTCAGGAACCAGCCTTTGCAGAGTGTGGAGATGGCAGAGGGGCAGGTTAAAGCACTGCTAATCAGTTGCAGGGTGTATTATAATAGGAAATGCACAGCCTTGACAAAGCTGTGCAGTTAAAAATTAGGTTGAGTGTATCGTGCTTGGTGTCCTGCCTGCCTGTGAGAGTGTGCACAGCATCGGGGTGATGCCATGGGGGATCCCAGATGTGGTTTTGCTGCCAGTGCTGGTTTCCAGCAGCCCTGGAGAGCTGGTGCTGCTGGCAGAGACTCCACGCCAGGCTGAACATGCTCTTGCTGCTGGATTTGGAGCTCCTGCAGACATTTGTCCTTAAAAATCCCTCTCTTTCCTGAGGAGATTTTTTAATCCTTACTATTCCAGGCAATGCCTGTGGATATCCTGGCTTCAGCTTGCAAGGACTTCTTTTCAACTTTCTAATGAGTTAAGACAGGGCCTCAATTTGCAACATACAAAGTGCATTTGCTCCTGTCTGGTGGGAGCGTTCAGCCTTTCCTGGGATCAGCCCATCATTAGGGTTTGCTGCTGTCTGCAATCTTTTGTTCCAGGAGACTTGGCTAATCCCAAGGACAGGGTGTTGGGTTGATGTCTCTCCCTCAGTTGCTTTCCTGGGCATTTAACAAGTAGCTGCAGTGATAATTATGGCAAATTGTTTCTGTGTAAACATCCTGCTGACAGCCTGGACGCGTGTGATTCCTGTCTCCGAGCAGGGAAGGCTGTTGATTAGCACTGGAGTGGTTTGTGTGATGTGCATTTGGAGGAGGACAGTTTGAGATTCTGCTTCTGCATTTCCCCTGACTCAGGCTGCTGGGCTGCTTTTGTGATTTCATGATGCCCAGGCAGAGCTTTTGGCACTTCTTTATATGATATAATTCTACTTCAAGGGCAGGCTGCACAAGACTTTGAGCAACCTGCTCCAGTGAAAGGTGTCATCCCTGCCCAGGGCAGGGGGATTGGAACTGGATGGTCTTTGAGGTACCTTCCAACCTAAATAATTTTATGATTCTACTTCACCTATTCTTGCCAAATACTGTGGTAACTGTGGATTTCTATCTTGTTTATTTGAATTGTATTTCAGTCTGTAGTACAGCTTATTTTATTCTTTCCAAATTCCTGTTTCTCAAACATTTCTGAGGTGCTGAGTTACCAAAAATGCTGACATCTGGCACGTGGTGTGAAGGGACATTTGTAGGACATTTGGATTCCTGGGGCAGGGCTCTGGGTGGATGAGTGGCGCTTTTGCCTTGACCAGTCTCTGTTTCTGCTCCCCCCAGTCTACGGGCACAACGTGAAGAGCAGCAACGACTTCATTGGGAGGATTGTGATCGGGCAGTACTCGACAGGCGCCCCCGAGTCCAACCACTGGCGCCGCATGCTGAACGCGCACCGCACGGCCGTGGAGCAGTGGCACAGCCTGCGCTCGCGGGAGGAGTGCGACCGCGTCTCGCCAGCATCCCTGGAGGTCACATGAGCTGGGGAGCTGATGGCAGCCAGACTGAGCAGGCGGACGACATAAAAAATAAACCAATGACTGAAACACCCCACCTCACACCCCACACGCACCTCACAGCCGCTCCATTGGATTAAAGCGGCTGCCAGCACCCAACCAGCCGCGCTGGCCTCAGTGATCCAGGTCCCACTGGATCCTGGCTGTCCCCTGGGGCCAAACCTCTGGCTGCTTGCCCCTTGGCTATTTGCATCCCGCGGGAGGAGCGCGGGGCCGGGAGGCATGGGCTGTGCATGGACGTGCCATGGTAAGCACGGAGTGGTGGAGGAGCTGGGAGTTGCCTCTGCTGTCCTTCCAGTCCAAATCCATGGCTCATCCTCTCAGAGATATAAGTACCCATGTGCTCTCATTGGTGAACGTGGTAATTAGGCTAGAATATTTTTTTAAATGGTAGAACCTGTGGTGAAATCGATTCTGACTCCAGTTTTGTCCTTGTACTAGTTTTAACAGAATTAAGCTGCTGTTAGTATGTGCATTTGTGTGCCAGAGCACACGTGTGGCCCACGTCGGGCGGATCCCATGTCCCGTCAGTGGTGAGACCTGCCAGTCTCAATAGCAGTCTGTGTGCATAGTAGATTCAGTGATGATATAGCAAAATAAACATTTCCAATAGCATTTGTGCTGGGAAAACCAGCTTGCGTCCTTTCAAATCCGTGCTGTGCAAAAGAAACCTGCTCCAGAGACTCTGGCAGTTAAGAAGACCCAGAAAACACAATTTTAATTCTCTCACAGACTGCAGTGGCTCTTCCTGTGTTGTGTGTGTTTACCCAGGTAGTTCTTCAGGTCCCCAGGTGAACTTAGCTACGGTCAAGCTGTCCTGTTGGTTGCTTCTGTACATTTTATTTTTCCACAGTGTATTGTCTGGTATGATGCAGATTGTATATTTATTGAAAATAAAAGTCTATTTAATTGTGCCACATAGGTTGGGGTGATACTTGTTGAATTCACCTTTGTGTTGAGCTCCCTCAGTTATGCTTATTGCAGAAGAAAAGCCAAAGTGTTAGCAGTTACCCCCTTGTTACTCACTGCAGATGAACTGGGAGCAATTTGAGAGAAACTGGGTGCCTGCTGATGGAGGTTGGTCTGGGAAGTGAGCTGGATGCCTTGGTCTGGCCATGGTGGTTCCAAGCCAGAGCCCACGCAACACCCTGCAGGCTGGACCAAACTCCAGAGCTGGCATGTGGCAGGATGGACAGCACTCATCTCCTTCCTCCATTCATTAAATCAAGCCCAAAATGAAACCCTAGTACGTCCTGTGCTTTTAATATTTTGATTTTTTGAAAGGAAAAAGCAATACATACGTCTATTTAACCCATTTGTTATTTAACTGCTAGAGTTAGGGACAGGTGAGTCTTAAAAAGCAACTCCCAGCTCCTCCACCCACATGGTTTGCTCTGCACTGGGTCATGAAATGTGAACAGAAGGTACTCTTGCCTGAGTCTGCCCTTGAAGTCATGAGGTGTCTGTTCCACAGGGAGGAACAGTTGTGTACATAAGATGCCAAAAATTGGTGAGGCAACCCAGAGGAAAGCTCAGTAAGAGCAGAACAGAAGCACACTGAGGAGCTCCTGGCCTGCAGGGCAAACAGGACAGAGCGTGGGAGGGAGAGGAGCAGGAGGGATGAATCATGGCTGTGCTCCTGGGTCTGTACCCAGCAGGTGAAGTGCATCTCATGCTTGGTGAAACTGGGAGGTAACCCAAAGTGCAGCTGCAGCCCCAGCTGCCACTGCATGCACAACGTGCTTGTGCTGTCCCAGGGCTGGAGCAAAGCTGGTGTCCAGCTGCTGTGCCAGGCTCAGGGCTGTGGCTCAGGGACAGCACGGGGGGCTCAGTGCTCCCAGCTGCAGTGGGGGGATGCTGCTGCCGTGAGTCTGGATGTTACAAACCAGGATTAAAATTATTCAGGATCTCTGCTCTCTCTTTAAACATCAATATCTGTGCTTTGGGAGTAGATTAATATAGTCAAAGATTTTTGTTCCATAGTTTGCTGAAAGTTGTTTTATAACACTGACTTTATCTGAGGATGGCACACAGGAAAGAAGGGAGGAGGCATGCCTTGACTTCTAATAATCTCAATTCCTTCATTTTTAGTGATCTGCTGTAGCAATAGGCTTGTCCTTGAGCCAAGTAGTTTCAGATCAATGTATGGAAGGGGGGAAGGTGTTCTTAAAAGGCTTTATTTAAGGCAAAGAAAACTTAATATAGAAAAGTTGATTGAATGAGTTACTGTCTCTGGAGTAAGTCTGGATGCCTTACAATGCTGAAAGCTTGGTGACACCCCAAATTGTTCATACTTGAATCTTTAAAAATGGGTTGAAAATGCTGAAAATTTTAATCTGTAGCTAAGAATAAAAAGGGAACACCATTGAGAGTGTTCCTACGCAGTTCCTTCAGTGCTGATTTAAGGCACAAACTGGAAATTGAGCAGGACTCAATTTTGTTTATTTGTGCTTGTACTATTTCCCTTAGGAGTGCAACAGTTAGAAAAGGACTTTATACAGTATTTTTAAAAATCTGAAGTTTGTCTAACAATGTTGACCACCGAAAGGAGACATGCTGGACAATATTGCCTGTTAATGGTATCATATCAGGTTTTCTGCTGTTACAGGATGGCATGGACCCAGCACGGACCTGGCAGATGGGCACAGAGTGAATTCCTGAAACAGCCCTGGAGCCCTGGGCACAACTGCGGCTTCCCCCTTCCAGGCTGTTTTCGTGTGTCAGATCATTGCCTTGCTATGGGGCAAAAAACCCTAAACCAAACACAGGAAAAAAAACAAACCCCACGCCCCCGAAACTAAACCAAAACAAAATAAACCACCACACAATGGGGCACTGACGTGTTAAACCTCACTGCCCTGCAGCCCTGGGAACTTCCCCAGGTGCCCGGTGCTGGCTGCCGCAGCCGCAGCTCCCCGGTAGCAGCACGGCCCTGCCCCGTCCTGCCGGCCTTGCCCGCAGCGGGGTCCCCCTCTGTCACCCCCTGAGGTGATGGGCAACCTCCCGAGGGGCACAGCGGCATGGGGACACTAAGTACCGCCGCGGGATGCACTTGGCGGGGTGGAGAAGGGATAATGTCTCTGTCCGCCTGCGGCCCCGAGCCGGGCTGCCAGCAGCGCACGGGGCGCGGGTGCCCTGCCCCGTCTGGCATGCGCTGAGCGCGGGCGGGCTCAGCCGGAGGCGGGCTGGGGGCAGCAGCCCGGTCGCGGGTCCCCTCTGGGATGCGCTGAGCGGGGCCGGGGGCGGGCTGCGGAGGAGCCTCCGCTCGGGGGAGGGGGCAGCGCGGCCCCTATATCCGATATCCGCCCCGCCCGGCGGCCGCCCCACAACCCCCGGGGCCCGGCCCGAGCGCGACCCCAGCGCCCGGCGGGACCCCCGCACCGGCCGGAGCTCCTCGGGACCCGCACGTCCGACGGCAGTCCCTCGGCGGAGCCGGGAGCGCAGGCAGGGAGCGGTGTCTGGGCGCTCCGGCCATGGGCAGCGGGCGGGCGCTGTGCGCACTGCTGGCCGCTGCCCTGCTGGCCGCGCACGCCTTCCCCCAGACCAACATCAAGATCAGCCAAGGTGAGCGGGCGCGGTGATTTCGTCGGCGATGGTGGCGGCAGGGAAGGAGCATGTGTGCCTCCCGCGGGGCCGGCATCTGGCTTTCCCCTACCCCGGCTGCTCCAGAAAATCCTGACTTTCTTTGAAATCAACTTTATTCTTCACCGTGGGGACGTGCCAGGGGCAACCCCAGTCCTTCTCTTCGGGATGTCAAAGGTCTCTGGGCTGGCTTTGTTTCCGTGTGTCAGCATCTGCTCTTTCGTCTTTGCCAACACGCGCTGCAGTGGCTCGGGGCCATGGCCCTGCCGCTGGCCCCGCCGTGGGTCCGGCGGCAGAAGTCACTGCACAAGGCACACACAAGAAAGGTGCAGGGTTGTGGCCATGCAGCCAGCTGGACAGGCTGAGGGCCATCACGGCTCCTCCTTTATTCACACTTACTGCATGTGAAACAAATACGCGAGTCTCCCTTATTCCCCTTCTTTGCTCCAAGCTGCTGCTGACTGCTGTATGTCACTTAAGTTTCTTCCAAACTTTTCCGTGGCGTTGGTGCAAGTGAGAGTTCCTGCTCCAAGTTTGCTTGCATCCTGTTAGGTTTACTGGGGCTGAGTGGAAGGGGACACCTTAAGTGCTGTTCAGTGAGATCGTGAGAAAAAGGATCGATAAAAGCCTGGCTTTCCTACCAGACGCTTAATCCATGTGAGCTTTGCCAAAACTAATTAAGGAGTTAAAAAACTCTGCAAGATAACTCCTATCTGTCAGTGCCAGCTGCAGGAGTGCTGCTGCCTGTATTGGCTGTAGCCTCACAACTCCAAACATACCTGGCAGAGGATTTGAAGCTGTAAAATCAGCTTGGTTTCATTAAAGAATTTTAAAAAGCAAAGCCCTCAGTGTGAGACAATGTCCCTCTCAATGTGCTTCAACTAATGTTTAAAATTTTACTTGGAAACTTGTGACATGCACCTTAGAAATGCTTCAGAGTGTGTGAAATATTGCCCAGTTATTAAATGAGATTCATGTCCATCAGTGAATACTATCCCCTGCAACTCCATACAGCCTCCAGATACAGAGGCCAAAATCCCTCGTCTGATTACTTCCTTTGAAGGTGGATGCTCAGTGTAAGACTCTTTCATCTGTTAATGAAAGACAAATACTGCAAGTAGCATGAAGGTGGCATTGTTTGTCCATGGTGACTACAATATCAGGGCTTAAGGACTTGCTTCTAAAGCCATGGGTGAGCTGAGGCATCCCAATATCCCACAGCAGCAGTGTCTTAGCCCCTGCCACATGCTCCTGCCCACCAACGCCCTGTTTACATGCTTATTCTGTAAGTTTACTCAGTAAAGAGGATGTGGTGGGTTGGCCATCTGGCTCAGCTGGCACCCCCAGGTTACCCACAGACAGTTTCTGCTGAAGTCATTTGTGGGGTTTAGGTTCTGGGGTCCCCTGTCCTGGCCCTATTGTTTTACCCATCCCCTCTAACTCCCCACAGCTCCAGCTGTGCCAGCCCTGGGTAAAGGCCTGCTGCTGGCCCTCCCCATGGCCTGAGCTGGTGAGAGGTGACTCGGTGCTGGTGAGCACCAGGAGACTCGTCCTGAGCCCCAGCTCTGCCAGGTGGGGCCACTGCCCATCCTTCTCTCTCACCACCGCAGCACTCAGATACTGGTGGAGGGGCTCTGCCATGGGAAGGACCCAGACTTCCACATGACAGGGATCTCCTCAGCTCTTCTGTGATGACATTCATTTCAGATGAGCCTCTTGGGCATTGATGGACACCCTCCAAACCCAGCTGCTTGCCAAGAGCTGAAGAGGCTCACTTGTTTTTTCAGGTCAGATGGCAGCTTTAGCTTATGGATGTGCCAAGGGGGGTGCCTCCTAGTGCCTCTAAGTTTTTAGGTAAGCTGTCAGCTGTTGATGAAATGGAGATCTTTGGCGCTCTGCAACAAGAAGAGCTCTGCTGCCAAGCACTGACCTGATCTGGTCTGCTGTCCAAAACCCTTTGATGGAGCTGCAGCCCCTCAGGATTCTGCCTTGCCTGGGTATCTCTTGCCAGCCTTGTCCTAGCCCCAGATTTCACATCTCAAATCTGCAGATCTCTGGAAGTGAGGCAGCATTGCTCCTTGGGATGAAGCTGTTCAGGAGCAAACCTGCTCTTCACCAGCTGAGTCCATGGGAGCCATGCAGCCGGGGGTAGGCTTTTTCCAGTAGCATCCTGAAATGAAAAAATCCCTTGTGAAACTGGCTAGGATTTTCTCAGTTAATTATTTCTAGTTGGAAAGAGGCCAATTGAAAAGAGGAGGAAGTGAAACTTTTTTGGCAGAGCAATGCCAGCTTCTGTAAGATTTTGATAAGGGATTTTCCTGGTAGTTCTACAGTGGATCTCAGCTAGTAAATAAATAAAAAGGCTCCAATTTTGTTGGCACTGATACAAATGCAGAGAGCACAAAACTTTATTTCTGACTCAAAATATTTGTTTTCCAGCTTTTCTGAGTTAGTAAGAGCTGCTTGTTCTGAATCTTATCTCCAGCCAAGTCTGGACATCTATTTTGCTGATGTTGCATTAAAACATGGTCCTGCCCTTAGAACTGCTGCACTGTAAATAAGCAAAGGGAGAAAGGATTCTTGCCATCATTTTTCACCAGACAAATGGATGAACTGATTTAGGGTCAGCAGGAACCCCCGTCCTGCAGACATTGGCTGTGCTGCTCCTGCCTTGTGTGGAGGAGATGATGCTGCTGGGGTGATGTTTTGCTGGTGTACTTAAAAGTGAGGATTGGGTCTAAAATGCCCCCAAATGCTTCTCTTGTCCCCTTCTAGATTAAAATACCCCACACAGCGGCTGGCTTGGGTTGTGAGGCTTTCCTGTAGAGCCATGAGTAAGCCCCTATACTCACAGCCCTACATCAGATTTCTTATGGTCTTTCTGCTAAAAATATCCCAAATAAAGCAGCTCCCCTAATCGTTCCTGCCTGAAAAACTGGGAGCAGTAGCTCTCCTCCAAAGAGACAGCCAAAGCCTCTGATCCTGACCTAACAGAAAAGATGCTAATTAAAAGCTGACCTCCCATATTTTCCTTTTTGGTGTATTTAACCTTAAATTCCTTCAGGCACCTCTGGTTCACTGAAGCTCGTCAAATTAATGCTACCTAATGGGAACCAGTATGGAATAACAAAGAAGGACTGTCTCAATTTCTGATTCGGTTTCAGCTGCTCTGAACAAACATAGGGTGATTTTCCTTGGCAATTGGGGTGCCGACGGGCCGGGCTTTGAGCCAGGACGCTGGGACACCCACTGCAATTAGCACTCAGGAGTGAAGGCTCCACTTGCTGGGGATGCTGCTGGGTTAAGCTCTGTGAATTTTGCCACCATGCTGCCAGAAGTGAGGAGTTTGTCAAGGGACTATAATAAAACCCCGATTCCTGGGACAGCTGGGGTGCCTGTCTGGCACAGACCTCGGGGCTATGCTCAGCAGGAAGGAACAGCAACCTGGAGCCTCTGCAAGCCAGGACCAGAACCCAGCCCTGTCCTTAGTGGGGGTACATGCCTCACCTGTGACCTGGTGGTAAATCTGAAACCTCATCCTGTAGGTTTCACCCTCTTCCTTTGTTCTTCTGTGTTTCTGGTGGAGACAGGGAACCCTGGCCAGCATCATGAGGGGAGGACGCTTTGATTCCCGGGAATCGCATCAGCTCTCGGAGTTCCTGGTCCTGCTTTATTGCTACAGTAAAATAATTTGCATCTCCTAGGGCTGTTCCAAGGTTTTTCCCAGGGCAGGTATGGCTGGGTGTGAAGCGGAGAGCTGAACTTTGCTTCACCACTGAGCTGGCTGCATCTTACCCATTCCCCCCAAGAGCTATTCTGCTCTTCCAGCCCAGCAGGCCTTATCTTTTTTCCTCCATAGCCCATAATTAGTGCTGATAAGGATGGGAGAGCCTCTTGAGCCCCTCAAGGGTTTGTTGCTGTAGGGTGCAGAGCTGCTCCCAGTCTCAGCTCCTCTGGAGGGGCGGCTGGGGGTCCCAAGGCAGGTTGATGGAATGACAGCCCCACAGGGCTTGGCAGTTGACTTGGCCTTGCTCAGGATGAAAAAAGGCTCTTTGCATTTGTGGTTTGTCACCTGGGAGGGTGGTGTGACAGCAGAGACCCGTGGGCTGGCTGGCAGCCGTTTGTAGAACACTCAAAGATCCCCATGTAGAAAGAGCCGATGAAAGATGAAATTATCACCCAGAGCTGCCAGCACTGGCACAGGGAAGGATTTGGTTCCGTGAACCCTCACACATGAACGCTTTGGATTCACCCTTCCTATCTTTTTCTCCGCACTGTTGCTTCCCTTGCCACAGCCACATCCCGCACTCCCTCTGGCAGGGTTTTGCTCTCCCCACCCTTGGGGAAAGCCGTTCCCTGGCCCCTCAGTACCGGAGACACCACCCTGACCTCTCTGGGCTTGAGCCTGTTACCTGCTTGGATAGTCTGATGGCATCTGACATCTGCCGTCACCCCCTGCACACCCACCCTGCCCACTGCCCTGCTCGCTGCAACAGCAGGACTGACCCCAGACCACAACTCCATGGGGATATGGCTTAGGGGGAGCAGGAAATTCCCCCAGATTCAAAACCCAGCAGCTAAGAGAGTTAAGTCTACGTGCCCCAAGATTTGAGGGTCCTGAGTGCTGCATCCTCCCCACGCGTGGGGGAGAGGGGCACAGAGGAGGTCAGAGCAACATGTTAATGCCACTACCGTGTTTAGACAGCGGCAACTACAAAGTCTCCAGAAAGACATCCTGCCCCCACAATGGCCTCTTTTGGGGCAACTTCCCCACTGTGTTGAGAAGTGACAGGGGAAGAGGAGCAGCTGTGTGGCCCCAGCTCTTATCTGGTGGTGGGAGACAGATAGGCTGGCACCGCTCCTGGCGGCACGCGTGCCTCGCCCGCTATTCCTGGGGCTGGGATCCAACGCCTGCCTACGTGCACGGCTGCATCCCAGCCCAGGGACAGTGATGGGGGCGTTTCCTTGGAGGGAGGAGGTGCAGGCTGTCCTTGCTGGAGGGCAGAACACGGCCATAACCCTGCAGCCCTGGCTGTCAGCTCCCATCCCAGCACAGTGGCTCCGGTGGTGCCTGATAAAGGCAAGAGGAACCCTTATCTTGGTTTTCCCAGTAGCAAATGTCAGTACCCTTATTTTAAGCGTCCTCTACCTAAAATGATGTCAAGCTGGGTTGGAATGTCCCTCCTGATTTAGGCAGATGCTAAAACTGAGAAACCCACAACTGTGTAAAATGTGTTTAGACTCTTGCAAATTTTTGCACAGCTCCTGCAGCAGTTGGGTTTTCCCTGCAAATGTTTGGTGGTTATCTGCCTGGGTGAGATGGGGAAGCAGGGCTGGGCACTGCTGCCTCCATGCGCTGCTCAGCGGCCTGGCCAAGCTGTCTCAGCACCAGCTGCTGGATGTCCTCTGCTCTGCCCCCAGCCATGCCCGAGCCTGTCCACGCCTACTCCTGCCCACTCTTCTGGACAGAGTATGAAGGCCACTGCTACCGGTACTTCCCCATCAATAAAACCTGGGCTGAAGCTGACCTCTATTGCGCCGAGTTCTCCATTGGCATCAGATCAGCCAAGCTGGCCTCCATCCACAGGTGAGGTGTGCAGAAACAAGTCATCACACACCAGCATGGCCCGGGGTGCAAGGAAATGGGAGATAAAGTCCCATTCCTACAGCCAAACCCCTGTGTCAGCTGCAGGCTCGTGTTCCAGCCTAGACCTCCCTCTGCATCAGCAGCCCAGTCAAGTCTGATGCACTGGTCACACAAAGGGGATACAGAAAATAAATGCCTTTTCGTGGACTGGCAGAAAAACTGGCATAGCATTCCCTAAATTTCCCCAAACTGTCTTTTTTGCTCTTGAAAAAGGGATAGAAATACAACATGATTACACAGGCTTTCCCCCCCATTCCCTCTCCTCCAGGTCTCACCAACACTACACTCCTCTTGCACAGACCTGGGAAAGTAATCAACAGCAGCAAGAAGAGGGAGACCCATTTGGCCAGGGGTCCTGTAGTGGGGTGATGCTTAGGGGCAGGCCTGACCATTTGCTGACATATCCCCTTGATGACTCCAAACTGTTCTGTTTTGCCAGCTGGGAAGAGAACGTCTTTGTGTACGACCTGGTGAACAGCCGCGTGCCAGGCATCCCCACCGACATCTGGACGGGGCTCAATGACCTACGGCAGGTGAGAGCTCCCTGGAATCATGTGGAAAATGGCTTTGACAAATTCACCTCTCTGTGTTTTCCTCCTGGAAAGCCACTTGGTTTTCTTCTTTGCCCCTTATAGCCCCATTAATCAGGAGGTGGCATAGAGTCCATGGTGCAGCATATAGAGAAAGTTGTCATTTCATCCCTTCCAGTCTGCTTTTAAAAGGGAAGTGTTGCTAGAAATAATAGACTAATCATTCATAATTACTCATTTCACATTATATTACTGGATTAATAGAAAGACTATTGTACTGCTGGTCCAAGAAGAGCAAATAAACTGAAAAGGTCTTCAATGTCAGAAATTACCAAGTTCCGTTGCTCTCTTGTGATACTCTGTGACTTTTGAAAGTTGACATGTTGGAAATATATAGTCTAATAGGTTAGAATGAAAAATGGAGACGATCAGGGAACAGTCTCATGTCTGCAAATTTTTTGTAGATACTGGATAAGGAATGGAAATTAAAGAGGAAAAGGAACACAGAATTGGGTGTGGGTGTTAAAAAATATATAGATTTAATTTCTGGGCTTCCCCTGGTGAGAACACTGCAAAATCTGGGTCTGTTCTTGTCAAGTTTTCAGCTGTAAAACCCAAATGTGCTGTATGGCCTTTGCTGAATGGTGACAGTGTCTCCCTGCGTCCCTGGGCTGTGTGGCAATGGGGTGGGCGTGAGCACTACAGGGGAGTGAGCCTCCCACCCTCTGCAGTCGCAGCTCTGTGCTGACAGCCTTTCTCCGCTGGTCTCATGCCAGGAGGGTCACTTCGAGTGGACGGACGGCTCCTCCTACGACTACCACTACTGGGATGGCAGCCAGCCTGACGATGGGATCCACTCCATCCCGGAGGAGGAGGACTGTGTGCAGATCTGGTACAGACACAGCAGCGGTGAGTGCCCAGGACACCTTTGGTGTTATTTGCATGTCAGTGAATTCAGCGTACCCCGGCTCCTGCTTTTCTGAAGAGGTTGCTGGCAGGCAGAGGATTTGCATTATTTTCATTATTATTTGTATTATTATTATTTTTCAGTATTTACTAAAAAAATACTAATTTTTTAGTATTATTTTCTTTTTTCTTTACAGTGAAAAGGTGTGTTTTCCCTTTCACCATGTACATACCTGCACACATACTCATTTTGCCTCTACTCCCAGTCCATCTCCCTCTCCCATAGTAGCAGCAGGACAAGAGCATCAGCTGCCTTGAAGATTTACCGAATTTAGTCAAAGGTCAAATTCTCCCATTTCCCCTCCCACACGGGAAACCCATGGAAACACTCATTGGTTTGCCAGCTTTTGTCTCCCATGCTTGAGCTAGGGCATCTTGCTGAAGTGGGACAAGACCCTGCCTGTGCAAAAATCCCACTTCACACCCTCACTGCTGGTGAGATCAGCCAGGTGTGTCCAGAGCCTCCAGATGTACCTAAATGTCCTGTCCGTGGGCAGCCTGCTGATATTTTTGGGGTCACAGGGCTGTGTTTGCAGCTGCCCCTCCACTACCAAGCCCAAGCTGGGGCTGGGCTTCCCCTCCCGCATCCCCCAGATGGGAAGGGGGATGCAGGGAAGGGGCATGGCTGTGAGCAGCACAAATGGGAGCACATCCAGGGAAAGCCTCCCACAATGGCAGGAGGTCCTGGTCCCAAGGGCAGTGCATGGTTACCTCCTTGTGCCCTTTTTCAGCTAATGCCTTGTGTTTTTTTGTGGGGTAGCACTGCGCTCCTGGAACGACAACGCCTGTGGCAGAGCCTTCCCCTTCGTCTGCAAGATCCCCTCTCTGGCCCTGGACTGAGGCTGCTGGTGCTGCCCACACCCCTCCTGATTTTGGGTCACCTCTCCAGCTGTGCCGGGGAAGAGCAGTCAGGACAGGGCATGGGTTGGGAGCGCCATGGAGTTGCTTGGATCCCCAGCCAGCCCCTGGCTGCAAAATCCCTCCTGGGAGTGTGGAGGGGTTGAACCTGGCACTCAACGGTGACAGGAGCTCCATTCAACAGCAAAGGAGCCCCCAAGCCCAAGTCCGGCTTTGGATTTCAGGTCAACTATCACAGTGTGTTAGAAGAAGCCTGTGATTTTACCAATACACCAAACTGTTAGCACCCAAAAATAGCAGTGTGTAGGAAATGCTTTTGCCTGTTGATCTATGAAGGGTGGAGAAAAAGTGTTATTTTCTGTTAAGTTATGCAAAATGCCTCTTGTCCATGTTATTTTTCTCTCTGCTAAAATAAACGGCAAACAGCAGGTGAAGGTTCCGCTGTCGTTCTAGTGCTGGAGTAGCATTGACTCCTGGGTACTTGGGGTGTCATGTGAAAGAAGTTGTTTTTTCCCCAGCCTGCTCTGTATTACAGAGGTGTGTTGGGAGGAAGCGGGTGCCTGGGGAAATTCATTTTATTGATCCTGACTGTTTTTTGGGGTCCTTGGGGCAGCCTGTGTGGTCACCCTGCTCTTCTTCTGGCCCTCAGCAAACACAGAGTCACCATGGAGGGTGTGTGGGGCCAGTCAGTGCCCCACAGCTCGGCAGCACCACTGAGGAGGCAGGTGAGCAGGGTTTGGCCCTGGTTGCTTTGGGAGGACAAGCAGCTGGAGGGCAGGACACACACGAGCTGGGGGCCAGCCCACCCTCACAACTCTGCCCTGACTGGGACAGAATTTTCGGTGTTGCAGTGTTACTGCAGCCCTGTTTCCTAGCTGATGTCCTCCATAAGTCCTTGCTGATATCCTCCTCTGCTGCGCTGGCATCACAGAAGTACTTCTGTCTTCCAGGTAAATAATTTTTGGGGAGGCATGGCAGCTCTGTGTGTCTTGTTTGAACTGATCAGTGTGGAGGTCACACTCCTCCTTGGATGTGGGTGAATTTGCAGGGTTTGGGTGCAAGTGGGGCACTGCTGGTGCCAGGGCCCAGGGGAAGGGCAGTGCTGTCAAGGGAAAAACATGCTTCTCCTTCAGGGGACACAGCTCCAAGGGCTGTTCTGGACAGTCAGAGGCATCAAATCCAGGGAGCCCTGGGCTGTGAACTCTGATCCCTCACAGCCCTGTGGCATCCAGGTGGCTTTGCAAATAGCCCTGTGCAGAGGGGCCCCCAAAAGGGCCCCTTGCCCTCTCCCGGGATCTGCGTGTCTTTTTTGTCCCTGCTCTGGCAAAGCCCCAGGGTGTCACAGCCCCAAAGCACCTGGGACAGCCCTGGGCTACCGCATCTCAGCTGCTGCCAGCAAAGAGAGTAAAGCATTGTCATAAAACTGCCTGGTCCCCCTTGATGTCACCATATTAGAAACGTAACATTCCAACACTAAGACCTTCCAGAGTGATGAGGTCAGGAGCTGAGGCTCCCTTGGGAGCTTGGAGCTGCTTCCTCAGATGGCAGTGGGGCTTTCAGCTAGGATATGTCTGCACTTGTAGTGAAACTGGAAAATTTGGTGGGGGGTAATGATGGTGTTGTAAGCGGAATGTGTGTGCTTGAGCAGGTCTCTAAAGTAAAAAAGGGCTGTCATCCCTGATTATGTATTTTTATATATAAAAATATCTACATATAAAAAAAATGGATAATACATGTAAATGAAATGATATTATTTTTTATTGGATTTCTAAAATTTATATACACACCATTCATATATTTATATGGAAAGTAAGCCATTTGTGTAGTTTTCAGTTCTGGATTTCAGCATTGGATGTATTTTCTAGATGCTTTTTTTTCACCTGAAAATGATAAATTATGTATGGATGATAACAGTATGTAAAGAAACCAGCTGTATAAAAAGAAAGCTCTTGGACCCAACAAGCTGGAGAAAGTTGACGTGATCTGTGGCAGGAAAGGGTATGAGGAACCAAGCATGGTGCAGGACACGTCTGATGAACTCCTGCTTCCGAGTGCTGGTGCTGAGGTGTGGCCCTGCCTCCGTGATGGAGCTCGGTCACAGCACAGGTAGTGGGGACAGCACAGCCCAGAGTCCGCTCGGGGTGGCCGTGCCCTGAGCCTGTCCCTGATGGCAAGGTCAGGTGCTGGAGGGGCATCACCCCACTGGGAGATACTGCTGCACAGTGCTGAGCTCAGCTCCAGGCTCCAGTTTCTTTTCCCTGTGTCTTTTGCCTGTGTCTCCTGTTCAGAGGAGCTGGGAGTTCATCACGGCCGAGGATTGGTATGCCTCGAGCCAAACAACTGTCTTTTTTCCCTGCAAGTGGTATGAGATGTTTCAAAAGAAAGGTTAAAACCTTCCCTTGGGAAAGTGTTTGAAGACCTGGGCCCTACTGTGGTTAAAAATATTGCTAATGGGGAGCCCAATGAAAGCTGTCACCGCCAATTAACATCTTCATTTCCAGGTAAAAAGAACTGAACATGCATGACCTGAAAGTCAGGACCAAAGTTAATAGGGGCTTTGTTTCCCAGCCCCCCTGTCTTTCTCCTTTGGCTCCTGGGTCTTTAGTTAAAAATCAACCCTCTGTCCTTGCCAGTGTCTTCTGTTTCACAGTAATCAAATAAAATTCAGAAAACAACAGGAGTTTTCACCTCCTTAATGAACTTCTAGTGGATCTGGCTTGATGAAAGACGGGCCCCGCCCTTTCCCTCAGCACGGATGGTTCCAGACTCTGCATGGCCTGGAGCACCTCCAGCTTTCCAGGCTGAACTTCTTTATTTTTCTATTCTGCTTATCCCATAACCCCTCACTCCCTTATTATCTTGAATTTCTCCCTTCTGGCTCACTCTGTGGTGCAGGCAGTGGGAAACCTGGCAGCAGCAGGACTCTTGACACTTCTCCTGCACATCACTTGCAAGTGACTGATTCCTTAGGGTCTTTTTATGACACTGATTTTTTAGGAGCTGAACACTTTCTTCTGTAATGCATGAAAGCTGGAGCAAGTACAAACTGTGTGTGATGTAGCCTGGGAGTGAATCAAACTGGTCTTTACCCTCCTGTACCCTATTCCTGAGCTGTAGAGACAATATTGCCCCCAGCCCTGGCATGGCAGTGGGGAGAGATGGGTCTGCCTGGACCTCTGACCTTTTGATTCCTTTTATTCCTGCTATGATTAGTCTTTATTTCCTGAGACATGCTGCTGGATGTTATTATGCAGGAGATGGATGTCACAGCTCCTGGGCATGCTGGTGCTGCCCTGGCACAGCCTGGTGACGATTTTCCTCCCCGGTGATTATCTTGACTGCTCTGAAGTCTGGCTGGGCTGTGCTGGGTTGTCCTTTCCTCTGTTAATTCGGTTAAGATTTTTTTTCTCCTGTAAATGACTGGGAGAATAAGGGCTGCACAGCTGAATCATGAGGTTTTTCTTCTACATTTTCCTTGGATTTAATTGCCTGAGTAGTGGCTCAGCTCCTGCCCTGAGGCCAGGATGCCGCAGAGTGGTTCCCTTTGACAGAGAACAAAAATATCTCGGGACCAAAAAACATGTGCTTCAAGCAGCTCAGAGAGTACATTACAGACTGGCTGCAACAGTGAGACCCATCACCAAAAAACCCAAGCCACAACCCCCTATAATAAATGACTTTACCGATCTGTGCAATGGCGTTACTGTTAAATCCCGCAGCTTTAGTGCATCCCAAATGTCCGCAGCAGGGAGAGATGGAGCAGTGAGGCACAGGGAAGGTGAGCAGGATCTGGTGCTGTGCTGTTGGCAACTGGATGTTGGCTTAGCTGAGATGCTGCAAGAGGGCTTTCCCATCCCACCTCATCCCATCTGCTCCCTGCTGCTGCCGGAGAATGAGCGGGACAGTGGGAACAAGTGGGAACAAACCTGCTGGGAAATGTATCTCCTTCCAGGCAGCCGGAAGGCTCGGCTGTGGCAGCCATCAAGAGGCATGAATCAAGCTGGATTTGTACACCCTGAAAGCTGCTGGTGTGTAATGGCAGCTAAACTAATTGCAAAAGTTCAGTGAAATTTCCATCGGCACCAGTTTCCCTCAGAGAGGCTCATAGCTGCCAGGGGCTTCTCCAGGCTGGGGGACCCTTGAATGGGGCTGGTTCAGCACCTGGTTCAGGACCTGCCAGGGCTGATTTTGCTTTTGATTGCTCCTTTTTGGTACCCCAAAGTCTCCCCTTCTTTTGTGGCCAAGGATTTCCAGGCTTCCTGAGAAAACTGCCTTGATGGGGAGCGCTGGCTGTGGGCCAGCATCCCTGTCCCTGTTTGGCACAGGGCTCTGCAGCACGGCCCCCTAAAAAGGGTGGTTATGTTTTTCAGTAACCACTTTTGCCTTGCTGGGGCTCAGTAACTTGGCTGGAAACTTTCATTCCTGGGTGCAAATTGCCAGAGCTGCCACTGCTCAGCTGTAAAGCACAGATCAGATGGGAACGCAATTCCCACTGCGGTCGCTGCTCAGAAAGCTGGTCAGCCTTGAAGGACACAGAGCCAAAGCGCAGGTGACGCGAGAGAGAAAGAATCCACAGCTGGCATTGGGTGTGTGAGTGCCTGGAGCTGGTCAGAGAGGATGGGGCTGTTCTGGGCTGATGCTGAAAGAGCTGATGCTGCTTGGCAATCCTGGCTGCTGTCCCCAAGCAGGGTCCTGGGCACCACACTCCTGCTGCGCTGGCAAAATGGAGCTGTATTTGGGAATCGGCAAAAAAAGTCTAGTCCGGCTCTCAGGGTTACCATGGCAACTAGATATTTGCTCATTTGTATTTCTTGAAAATTATACTGGGCTGCTGATTGCCTCATTTGTGAAGCTCTTTGTCAGAATGTCAACAAATCCCTGTTTGTCAAGGGCTGTAAGGGAGCCAGTGGTGCCGTTATTGAGCAGATTTCTGAATGGGAACTCTCTGGAGTGTGGGTGCATTATGACAGCATCCCTCACACAGACACCCAGGAACATACCCCCTGGCTTAGGAAGAGGGTGCTTGCTGTGCTCATCCCCTCTGACATCCATTTGTACTCGTGCCGTTGCTTGGGGTAACATAAAATCTGAGTGACTTGTCATGGGAGACCACGCTCAGGATGGGACGGGGGAAGGCTTGACTTGTCTTCTTGCATGGAAAGAACACAAATAAAATATCCTGCTCTGTCTGTTCTTGAGAATCAGCCACAGGGTAGGAAGGCAAGAGGTTTAAGTCAAAGGTACTTTGAGGAATTGCTGTGTCCCCATATGTTCAAGGGAGAAGGTGAAAGCCACATGACTGGAGGGGCCTCAGGAGCGCACCCACCAGCTGAGATAGGATGGTTGTGATCCTGCTCACAGGGGAATAACCACCATCCTCTGCTTCCTGAGTGCATGGAGACTCTGAGGTTTGGGAAAATGCCAGCTTAGATTAAATGCTTACTGGGTTTTGGTATTGAAAATCTGGCACTCTCTGTGGAGCAGTGGGAACGGACATTGCTGCAGGGCTGGCTGGAACTTTCAGAGGCGGCTGTAGAAGAAGAGAGGGCCGACTTCTCTTTTTATCCTGAAGAAAAAATTAATTTCATTTGGATGCTGTTTAGACTCTATGGCCCTGGATTCTGAAAGTCAATTGACCCACAACCCAGCAGCTGTTTAAGAGCTCAGCATTCCTTGTCAAGTATTTGCTTAGTGGCAAAAAGCCGCTTGCCACTAGCTCCTCTTTTGTCTTGTTGAGATAATTAAATTAGGAGGCGGAACACTGTGGCAGGTCTGTAGACAAAAGTTTTGTGCAGCTTGTCCCCAAGAGGATGTAGCACTTTCACGGGGTCCCACTCTGCTCAGCAGTGCTGGCGGAGGTGCCCATGTGGAGTGTGGGGGCTGCTGGACCTCACCACCGTCATGGCCAGCTGCGTCTGTTCTCCCACCACCAGCACAGACTGCACTCAGCAGACACTGAACGTGAAGATCACAGGCAGAGGGAGAGGAAGGAAACAGCAGAAGTAGGGGTTAAAGCAATTAAATGTGGTATTTAATCAGTTTGGAGGGCAACAGCTTACAGGAAAGGGCCGTGGCCCTTATTAATCTCCAAAGCATTATATGAAATCATGGTCCCAAATAAATAATTTGCTGAATGCAAATGACGAATGTAATAATCCAGTATGAATAGCTGCCCTGGACTTAGATGGGTTGTGAAAGTGATTATAATCTGGTAATAGCAATAAGAGTAACAGCTCTAATGAAATCTTAGATGCCAACTTTGCAACCTGGCCTTTTTTCTTCATTGACTCCATCAAGGGATCAGAGGGAACTGGCTGGGGGCTGTGTGTCCCTTTGCACATGATCTCTCTGATCCCCTGTGTACACCTGCCCGACTGGGATTTCAGTGTTAGGGCCCCATATCTACACAGGTGAGGCTGAGTGGCTCCTGCCTTAGCAGTAACACCGTTTGGGCACTGAAAATCCTTGCTCAGATTTGACATTTTTGGGTGTATTCTGCATCTGCAGCAAATTCACCCTTGATTGTATGTTTCCCTGGCCCCTTGGGTGCTCTCTGCTGCAGGGATGTCCCCAGCAGGATGACTGCCAAGGCATAGCCACTGGCTTCCAAAGCATCCCAGTGCTGGAGGGTTTGGTCCCTTTAACCCTGGATACTCCCAAGGTGTTACTTTTGGGAAAGGACTGGTGAGTTTTTGGGGAAGGACTAGAGAAATTGTAGCTTTGGGTAGAGGAGGGTGAGGTGATGATGAAGGATGCTGCAGTTCTTGCACTCCTGGTTTTAGCAAACAGCCATACAAGACACAAGGATGCCTGTGAGGATGAGATTTTTAACCCCCAAATGCCAGGTTCTCGCTGCTCATCTTGTCTGGCAGCTACAACCACCACATTTTCTCTCCCATTACTTTCTCTGCTTTTCTAGTTTAAACTGGGCAACCCCCAAAAAAGCTGCTATTTTGTTTGGAGAGTTCAGTGCAGTGAATGACCCATTTTTCTTCTTGGATGAGTCACGGATCCTCCTTTGAAAGATCTCATTATTAATATGCCATTTGGGGGATATGTCTGCATTTTCCAGCAGTGGTGGCAGCCTTGTCTGTGCTCACTAAGGAACCCTCACAATGAATGGCATATGTCAAATGGCTGCACCCTGATGCAACAGAATCGGTGTCTATGTGCTTTTAAACGATATTGCTTTCATGCCTAACACTTTTTCATATTAGAAATGTGTTGAAATCCTTCTCATAAGCAGGAGAAGATGATCCCTTCCCAGTATATATTTCTCACAAAAGAGAAGAAGAAGAGGAGAAGGAAGGTATTTTCAGATGTGCAGCATGATCATGGAGTGGGGTTGCAGCTCAGGGAGAGCAACCACCTCACCTGCATCTGGGCTGTATCCCAAAGCCCCGCTCTTTGCCTTTTGCACAGACCTCATTAAACTGTTGGCAAAATGAACCCTTGTGACAGATGCCCCCTGTAAGGGGAAATGCAGAGTCCAACAGGCAGAGAACAGTGTCAAGTTTATTTTAGGAAGAGGCCAAACAAACCATTTGGTCTGTCTGAACCCTACCTCAGATGGAGGCAATATGCCCTTTTAAAAATAGTATCTTTATTTATGAGCTGAGATATATTTTCCCTAACATTTGTGGAGCTCCTGCCTCCAAAACAGCACCCAAAGTGTGACTTTAAACATCCCTTTCCTAGCCTAGTGGGCAGTATGTTAATTCAAGGGTACCAAATGCAAGCTGACAGTGGATAACATTCCTCCCGTTTTAAATTTGTTAGTTTCTCCTGAACTGCACTTTCAAAACTTGACTTCTACGGAGCATCTTGCCAACACTCAGTCTCCAGCAAACCTAGTGAAAACACTTAACCATGGAGTCAGAGAGTGGTTCCATGGAACCATTGGAAGGGACCTTGATGATCATCTTGTTCCAATCCCTCTGCCATAGGCAGGGACACCTTCCACTAGACCAGGTTGCTTTGAGTCCCATCCAGCCTCATCTTGCTCTCCCTTTCTCCCACCTTGCGCAGAATAAGCAGCATCAAGGTCCCTCCCACAGACATTTCTTCTGCAGATGAGCCTAATTACATCATTTTGAAGTTCTAAGTGACACATTTGGTAAGATTTACATTAAAACCTAATCTCAGGCTTATTGTATACCACAGGAAGTTGTGGTGCATATCTCCTCGTTAGCTTGATTAGCTAGCTGAGCTGAAGGATGAGCGCTTTGTGCTCTGCTGAGGATAGCTGAGACAAACAGTGCCCAGTAGTCAATAAAGTTTTTGGCAGCATGGAGATTTTGGGACTAGCCAGGTGCTGGATAGGGCCCTGTGAATAAGTGGCTGTTTGTGCAACTCAGGTCTGCTGGGAGACTGAGACATCCTCCTGTTCCATTGGTTTTGCACATGGAGCTTTGCCTTTTTTCCCCCCAGTCCCTTGCTTATTGTGTATCTGCTGAAAATAACAGGTCTTTGTCGATTCTGGAGCTGCCCTTGTGCAATGGGTGGAGCCTGGCCATGTTTCAGTCCTCCCTGTCTTCTGAGGGGAGCTTTTGCGTGTGCAGAGGATTGATGTATGGGGGGGTTGTACATGGGAGCTGGGGCCACACAACTGAAATTATTTCAATCTGTAGATTAGCCACTCACTTTAGAGGCTTTTTAATTATAAATGGAGGTGGTACATGTGTGCCTGCCCGCTCTGAGACTCTCCATGTGTGCTCAGAGCACGTCCAATTTAGTGGACCAACACGGATTTAGTGGATTTAATGATGGTGCTTGCTTAGGCTCCCCAGAATGGGGGCTCTGACCCATCTTCTGATTTAGGGGGAGCTGTGGGATGTCAGTGTTACCTCTGAGACGAGCAAGAGATTTTAAAGTAGGTGGCAGGGGAGGCAGGCACAGAGCCCTGAGGGGTGGGGCAGTTGGCACCCACCTGGGGAGCACGCTGGAGGGTCCATCCTGGCCATGTCCCACCTCAGCCCTTCAGCACTGGTGGCTCTCGAGCACCAGTTTTCTCGGGGCAACTCATGCTTTTCACTGTTCTCTTCTGTCCACTCCAGCATGGTGAAGGTCTGCCTTGAGCTTGGCTATCCTAGGAAGCAAGGCAGAGGCTATCCCACGTGCAGCTTCATCAAACAGAAAATTATGAAAGATTTGATTAAAAGAAGGGACAGAGATGCAAAAATGAATCAGCCTTTATGGCACTGGTCACCCTGGAAAAGCCAGTGCTGGCAGTTTGCATCTCTGGTGCCTCCTGGAGTGCCCAGCAGAGCTGGACAGCAGTTTTACTGCAGGTTTCAGGGATGGAATTTTTGTCTTATAAATCAGAAATCCCATCTGGCTGATCTCTGGTCCAGCAGTTTCTGCAGGCCCTGGAGAGCTGTGTGGGTCAGGGGCTCTGCAGGGGCTCAGCTGGCACAAGCCTGAGTCTCATTCTTGGGAAGGCTGTGGCTGCTGTTGTATTACAAGCTATCGTCATGCAGACACTGCAGCACATCTCCACTGCATCCCTGGCAATCTCTGGCATCAGTGTGATTTCCTCTGCTCTCTTTTGGAATACAGTTTTGAACAATCACTGTGTGATTCAGCAGTAAGAATGCTAATTACATGGCACAACCACAGGGTTAAACTAGTTTCAGCCATCACCAAAGACTTACTGAGCATTTGTACCCCTGGACAGTTACTGTGATTTCTTTAAATGATTTAGTCCTGAATCCAGAGTGGTTCCATTTAAACAGGATTTGCCCCAGCTTGTGTTGATGTTGCAGTAGAGTTCACAGTGGCAGTGCTGAGCTAGAGCCCAGAATGTTGCAAATGCCATCCCTGAAAGAAACTACTAAGATGTGTAGCAATGGTAAATCATTCCTGAATTGCCAAAAAAAAAAAAAAGAAAAGAAGGAAAAAAAAAAAGTAAAATGAGCAGAAGAAGGCAGACACAATGATATATTGATAATTCATCTCTCCCTGCCTGTGACCTGTGCCAGGATCTCATTTCTAGTGTACTGGAATGAACCCAGAACACCATCATTAACGGCAGTGGAATTGCTTCTAGATTTATGTCTTTGTGGTTGAATCTACAGTCTGTAGGTTGGGCTAAATCTCTTTTGGTCTTTCAGGAGAAGTGAGACCATCCAGGACAAGAGAAGGAGCCACACAAATACTTTGTGGCAAGGTGGAATCTGATCTCTCTTAATTTACCAAAGGATGCATGGTTTTCTGTGGGAATTTCTGGCTTTCATTCCCCATTAGAAAGCAAAGCAGACCGGATGTGAATCGTGCAGCTCACACATGTGAGACAGTGGGAGGGTGGGGTGCTGGAATGTAGGAAAGCCATGGTCGCTTTCTTGGGCTTAGTGTGTCTCCTCCAGGCACAGAGGGATGTAGGAACCAATCTGCAGCCATGTGCCAAGTTTGTTACCAGGCAAGCCTCTTGCCATGTCTGGCACATGCTGCGTCTCCCTCTCTGCATCCCAAATTTCTGAAAATGCATTGCCATATGTTGTATGAGCTATAGGCCATAGGGGATGAATCACAGCTCCCACTACTGAAATCCTCTCCCGCCAGGATCTTGTTGTTATTGATGGTACACAACTATTTAGGGTGACAATGGGGTGGGCGGGCCAGGGCTGTGGGGTTGTGGTGAGGCTGGGTTGGACTCAGAGCATCTGGCACAGAAAGATTGCAGAGCCAGGGCATTGGCAGAGCCTGCTGGGGGCTTTCCAGACCTGCCAGATAGTCACTGGAAATGCTCAGCCCTGCCTTGGACCTTAATGCACCACAGATGAGACTATCCTAACACTGGGCAGCTCCTGGGGAGCCACTGTGCCCTGTCACCGCTGGGCTTCACCATACCAAGTGGCTTCCTCTGAGTTCAGGAACCCATGTCACCCATGGCAGGGCATGACTGCCATCCTGAGCCTTTCCTCCTGCGAGCTGCTCTGCAATCTGAATTTACCTGCAGCTCTTCATCCTCCTTAGCTCCTTCTTTTTTCACAGGGATTATAAAGCACAGCTTTGCATTTGAAAGCAAATCTCAAGTCCTTCTATTTACAAAGCGCTGGGATTGAAGGCTGAGATCTCAGGCAGTGACAACAGCCTGGTGGGATCCCATGGGAAGCGAGCCACGTTGGTGCACAGCAGGCTCCTGTGATGCACCCCAAAGAGCAGAGTCTTGACCCCATTCAAGCAAGAAATAGGGATAAAAAAGCAAGTGGAAGTAATCATGCGGTGGATTTATTATCCTGGGAAAGGCAAACACCAAGACTGAGGTTTTTCTCTGTTTCCTTGCTCGAGCTCTGATGGTGCACTCAAACAAGAAGTTGGTGTGCACTGGGGGCACTGGGAGCTGCACCATGCTGGGAACAGGGGAAGGAAGAGCCATTCCAGATGGACAATTTGACAAAAGATGCTGTTAACTTCTATTTTTTCTCGCCCAAACACTCACAAGATGATGAACAGGTCACTGACAGCCGGCAAACGCCTGGATGCCCAGCCCATCACTCGCCCAGGGCCGGAGTGGATGACCAGATGTGTGCGCAACGATTCCTGCCGTGTCCCCCGTGGGTGCCCCTGCTCGGCGCGGAGCAGCTGGGGCGGGAGCAGGGGCTGCACCAGGGGGGCTGCACGGAGCAGCGGCACCGTCCGTGCCCCACGCAGCCACCACTGCAGCCCCGCGACAGAGGCCGGAGCAGAATCATGTCCCTCCGACATGCCTTGCCACGGGATCGAGGTGTCTCCCGTCCGCAGGGAGCTTTTCCAGCGGCACATCCGTGAGAGCGTGCTGCCATCTCTTGGCTATGCAAATCGGGAGACAGCCGACTTGCTGCGGCTCCCACTGCAACTCGCATTGCCGGGGAAAATGTCCCTTAGGCACTACTTTTCTGCTTTGTGTGTTTTTACCGCTATTCCCTTTACTCTGTGAAGTGACCCTGGGTGCGAGGGGAGAGCCCTCAGCACTGCCTGAGGTGTCACCATGGTGGCCCTGACAGCCTAAGCTGAGCGCCCCAGAGGCGACACCGTGTAGTGGGACACTGCAGCCCTTTCTTCCAAACAATGAAGTCAATCAAGTGGCTATTTTCAGTGTTTCAACCCAACATAGATAAAGATTTTCTTTCAATTTGAAAATTATTTCTTGAAAGTAATGGAAACTGTCAGGCTTATGTGTTTGCATCAGGGACACACTGCAATATCAGGACCCAGGTAATGAGCCCTTTCCTGGGCTTAAAAATGGAGCTTACAATCAGCAAACAAGTGAGCTTTCTATTTTATAGACAGTGTTTAGTCTGTGCCTGTGGCCCAGGATGGAATGGTAAGTACTACCACTAGGCACAACAGAAATGAACTTCAGAAAATAGAATATCTGATCTCTCTCTGGTGAGCCCCATCCAAAGCTAAGCATAACTCAATCCATCCATCCTCACAAAATCTACCAGTACGATTTCTTTCAGAACAAACAGATTATGCTCTGACAGCTCCAGGGTACCAGCAGCTGTAGAGGTTATTTGTTGGAATGACAGCCCTTCTTTTTCATTTGTGTGAGACCATATAGCTCATCTGTGGTCCTTTGCCTTTGAAAAGGAAAAGAGAAAATGGAAATTGTTGGAAAAATAAAAGTGAATACTTGTGGCTGCTGAGGCTGGATGTAGGAAACACAACCTGACAGCTCACTTCCCACGCCGGGCTGGAGCCGAGCTGCCACCCACACTACAATGGCATGTTCTGAACACCCCTGGGGCTGGTTTGTGCTGTGGGATCCCTTCTCCTTGGGAAGCACCCACCACTGGCACTTTGTTCCACCAAAGGTTTGCCTGCAGCTGCAGCAGGGCTGAAATACCTCCTGGGGGATCACCCTGCGTTAAACTCTCTTTTGGGAAGAATGTTTTTGGGAAAACAACCCAGTGACAATACCCTTGACCAGCTTTCATGAGCATGTGCTCTACAGGTTGCTCCTGTCCTTCCCAAGGTGATAAAGTCAATGTTTGAGCAGATGTGGGAGAAAAAAAAAAAAGAATTGCCTGGGGAGATTAGCAAGTCAAAGTGTGCCAGGTATTTTGTTGTTGCAGATGTGTGATCCATTTGTATGTGACGTCCCTGGCAGTGATATAAGCTGCTTTCCCAAGTATAAGGCTCTCAATAAATCACTTTTCCAATATTGAAAAATAAATTTCAGTGATGCTGCACTGAAAAAAGGCTGGGGGGGGGTGTGTAGCACAGGATAGGGACCTGCTCTGAGCTAATAGTCCATCCCTGAGAATAAGAATGTTAAATTTCAGGCTGTTTTTCTTGCCTCTACCCAAATCAACAGCAGTGAGTCATCACGGCAGACGGCATCAGCTGCCACAGTGCTTGCAGCGGTTCAGAGCGCGGGCTGCCGAAACCTCCTGCTTTCCTCTGCAGCTGACAGGAGCGGGACTGATCCCAGCCATCCTCAGCATCAAAACAATGATCACTCCATGGAAACATGGTTTCAGAAGCCAGAGACCCTACGTTTTATCTTCAATACCAAAAGAAGCAGTGCCCTATTCCTGTGCTGGAATGGGAGACTGCAGAAGATGCGGCAGAGCCTGTCTGAGTGGACACTGTGAAAAAGGAGTCATGAGACAGGTGGCCCAGTGCTCCTGCCTGGCAAACCCCACAGAGGCAGCCCCTGGGGGTCTGAGTGCTGTGGAACTGTTATGGCAGTGATATGAGAACCCTTCAAGATGAAGCAAAGCAAAAGTCTGGTTTGAGCCTTCCCCTCACCACCTGCACTCTGGCCACCCCTGTGCCACCACAGTGCTGCCAGAGTATCCCTGTGGATGCACACGTAGTGTTTCACCTCTGTACCCCAGCCCAGTGAGGATCCAAGTGGAGCAGGGTGAGGCCCAGCTGGGCTATGCCAGCACCCTTTTTACCTGTGCAGCCAAGTGCCTGTCTCACAGAGACCAGGACATTGGGTGAGGAAAGGGGAGTCTGGCACTATGGTGTCCTGGCGCATATGAATTCAGGATACCTTGTGGCACATCCCCAGATCCATGACTGGAGCACCCTGCACGTGCCCACTTGCACAGAGCTGGTCAAGGTTGGTGGGGTCCTGCTTGGCACCTGCCTGTCCTTCCGTATTTGAAGGTGGAGTCCTCATTCATATTGTAAAGGCACATAGATGTGGCACTTAGGGACAGGGTTCAGTGGTGAACTTGGCAGTGCTGGGTTAACAGTTGGATGAAGTAGTCTTAAAGGTCTTTGCCAACCTAAATTATTCTATGATTCCATGATCAGTGCCCAGGGCTTACTGTGGCCCTGCAGGTAGGAGACACCACTCAGCTCCTGCTCTGCCAAATCCACCACTGACCACCCCAAAACCTCCTGGCTGGAGGACCACCACAGTGCTTGGCAGGACAGAGTGGGCATCCTGGGGCAGTGCCAGGACTGCAGGCACTGTACAAGCCCTCTCTTCCATGCCTGAACACGCACACAACCAGTGACTGGGAAACACCTGAACTTCTCCAGGAAAGATGCAGGAATAGATGTCACAGAGCAGCTTTTGCTGGGCAGTCTGATATGATTTAGAAAGGAAGCAGAAAAGCCCCAGTACTTGTCATTTCCCAGGCTTGATCAGCACAGCTTAGGAAAAGGTCAGTCCATGGCTGGAGCCAACCTATGGTCATACCTTGATACAGGTATGATCCATAACACCAGCAAAATGGTGAGACATGCTGGCAGGGCCTCGGAAGAGTGAGTTCAGAGAGAAATACTTCAGTAGCTTTTCCAAGGGCGCTAGAGATGCCCTTTTGCCTTGGAAGCCCTTGTCAGCACAGAACCTCTGCCTTTGGATGGAAATGTGGCTGAAGTTAAAGCAGCAGAATTGAAAGCTGCTCCTTCCGCCCAGCCTGGGCTGCTCCTATACACAGAGCAACAGGGTGGGGAAAGCGTGAGCTTGCATAATCATTGCTATTAACACATCAGTCTGACTGACCACTCTCCGGAGGCATTCTCCCTTCAACATCAGCCTCACAGATGAAAATCAACCAGCAGGCAGATTAGATTAATTGGATTTCTGCATCTGAAGCTGATGCTGATGTCCACTGGTTGGAAACCACTCCAGAGCACAGGCAGTTAAACCGGAAGGTGTTTCCCATTTGTTTCTCAAAGGAGATAAAGATAGACAGTAAGAGGAGGCAGAGGAGACTAAGCAGCTGAATTAACAAGGAGTTTGGTATGCTTCTGGTCTGAGGGTTACAACAGCCTCAGGAATTTGCTAGTTAGCTGTGTCAGATCATTATCTTGCCAGCGAGTGAAAAAGTAATTCAGTTTAAGCAAACCTTTTTTTTTGCTATTTGGAAGCATATTTGGCACTTCTGCACCTCCGTGTGCTGTTGTGATGCTGCCCAGGCTGCAGGTCATGGATCCCCCGGACTCTGTGGGACACAGGGACACAACTACCCCCAGTCCCTGGGGTAACACTGCATGCTACCCTGCTCTTTGCTTCTGCAGGAAAGCAAAGGAGGAGAAAACATTGGGGCTTGGGGTTTTTTTGTTTGGTTGGTTGGTTTGGTTTTGGGTTTTTTCGTGGTTTGGGTTGGGAGGGTGTTGTTTGTTTTTGTTTGTTTGGTGGTGTTGTGGTGGTGGTTTTTTGGTGTTTTTTGGTGTTTTTTTTGTTGTTATTTTTTTGCATCCAACAGGCCCCTGAATTACATCTCAAGGATGGGGCCCTTTAGAAAGGAATTCAGTCTTCAACTTCTTTCAGTCATAAAGGACCACAAGTTTTGGATAATATTGAATTAGTTTAAGAATACATCTTTGGTTTTCTGAAGGGGAAACTGTGGTAGGTTAAGACCACAACTCCCAGTCTCTCTCTTTAGGTCTGGCAGGAGGATGCCCAAAGGAGGCTGTGACCCCTTGGGAAGTCCAGGCTAGAGCAAGCTCCTGGCAGGACCTGGGGCAGGTTTACTGGCAGGACTTGTGACCTTGCAGGGAATCCAGTCTGGAGCAGGCAGTTCTTGGAGGACTGCACCCCATAGCAGGGGCCCAGGTTGGAGCAGTCTGTCCCTGAAGGACTGCACCCTGTGGGGGACTCACACTGTTGCAGTTCGTGAAGAACTGCAGCCATGGGAAGGACTCAAACTGGAGAAGTATGTGGAGAACTCTCTCCTGTGGGAGGGACTTCATGCTGGTGCAGGAACCCCTTGCTTCAGCCAGGCTGGGAACAAGGAGAGGAATTCAGTGCGACATCAAACCCCACAGCCTGGCCCAAAGGGACTGGGGTGGACCTCCTGTTCTACTCTCCTGTAACATACAGCATGGAGAGTTCTTGGCTGAAGCAGCTGAAACAATTGCTTTTGAATACATTCCAAAACTAATTTAATATACAATGTCTGCTGGGACTGGGTGAGTCAGAGCACTGTGATGGGACTCTGAATGTGCTGCAATTTATTTGTACTGAAGTTTAAATAAGATTGATGGAGCCATAAAGCCATTATTGAAGAGGCTTCATGGTGGAGCCCAGAGAGAAAATGAAGCACAGAAACAGGCTCTTGATTCTGTAACATCCTCCCACCTCACTGTGGGGTTGTGATGGTGGTAGGTCTTCTTTGTGTGCTGGGTTTGGGTCCTCAGAGAGCTGTGGGTGGCTGTAGGCTGGGGTGGGTGCCTGGGACTTGTGAGAATCACCGGAGCTCTGCAAGATTTCCCAGGAGATGAGGGGTGGCTTGTAGAGCTGTATCTAGCAGAATCATGGAATAGTTAGGGTTGGAAGGAACATCTGGAGAACATCCAGTCCAATGCCCCTGTCAAGGCAGGGTCACCTGGAGCAGGTCACACAGGAATGCATCCAGATGGGTTTTGAATGTCTCCACAAAGGGGGACCCCATAACATGCCTGGGCAGACTGTTCCAGAGCTCTGCCATCCTTAATGTAAAGAAGTTCTTCCTCATGTTGAGGTGAAACTTCTCGTGTTTTAGTTTATGGCCATGCTTCTTGTCCTGTCACTGGGCACCACCAAAGAGTCTGGCACCATCTTCTTGGTACCTGCTTTTGAGATATTTATATACATGCAGTTAAAGGTCAGTCTCAATTTTCTGGTTTGATACGAGATTTTGTCAGAAAGTGGCCTTGAGGAAGAAAATTGCGGATCTGGTGAAGTCTGAGGCCAGCACAGTGGGGATAACTTCTCAGTGGTGCCAGTGCCTTTGCCCTGCGATGAACTCCACCAGCAAATCCAACCAGGCTGGAAGTTGTAGACTGCCCATCTGCCACAAATGTTTTTGGAAGCAGAGCAAAGGAAATTGGATGGGTGGTATAATAAAACTAGAAAGGATTATTGGCTTTGGTTTGCTTTTCAAAGATTAAGAAGCTCTTTCAAGTGTCTTCATTTATCACCTAGATATAGACCAGCACAGACAAGTACATTTATGGTGCAAGATATCTCTAAAGGTCTTTCTTTATACTTCACAGCTGTGAGGTATCAAACCTTCAGCTTTCTGTATGATGATTCATTCAAAGTAAGCTGTAAAGAGGAGCAGCAAATATATGTGGAGCTGTGGCAGTCTGCAACCACAGGCTGGGCATCCGAGGATCCCAGGCAGATCCACTTTCCCAGGAAGTGCTCAGTGTGCTTGAGTGGCAGGGATGGCCGAGGAAGGGTCAGGACAAGGCTGCTGAAAAATGTTTACAGACCTTGTATTTTGGCTGAACCCTCTCCATTCAGGTTTGTAGAAAGGTTTAGAGGCAGCTGCTGCCTTGACGTTTCCAATGCTGCATATGTGTGGCTGACACGTATGGTATTTCCCACTTGGAAATCTCTTTCCAAACACACTGAAACCTCAGCTTCAGGGCAAGAACAAGAAAGACCTGGGATTCACCAGGGTTTCCAGCTGGGGTATTTCTATCATTGCTGGATAAAATGTGCTGAAGCAGAAAGGTTCTGGGTAATTCAGAGTCTGCAACTGGGTGTATGTGAGTCACCAATGTGTTGACACGTACTCATTTTAGTAAAATCTGGTGTTTGTTTCACTAGTAGTGTTGATGTACAAAAGGCTTTGAAATTAAGTGCTGCATGTTAAAGATCAATTAGGTTTTACTCCCACTGAAAATGACATTGGTATTTGGAAGACCTGTGCACCCACATCTCCCTTATGCTCATTGGGAAATTTATGGCCCAACTGCAGAGAGGCTATTTTCTTTGCAATGACCTTCAAAATTTGGTTTCCAGCTCTGCTCTTTCTCCATTTGAATTGGGTTTTGTGTGCGGGGAGGAAAGTCTTGGGAAGAGCAAACAGGCAAACAGGTTAGTGCCAGCTGGGAGCCATATGCTGCTTGTCAGACCTTGCTCTCTTCTCCTGGGTCTTCTTTTGGGTGACCAAAGGAGCAGATCCACATAGTGTGTGCTGGCTGCAGGTGCAAACACAGCACCTGCCATAAGAGGTGCACCCTGCAGTCGTTAACAGCAACTTAAGGGGAGAAGAAGAAACACTCTCCCAGGTACCTCCGAGGGAAGTGATATGGGATCTGGTGCAGAGGTTTGCAAGGGTGGTGCCTTAGGCTTTGTGCTGCTTTTTTAAAAAAAGACATGAGGCAGGAGAATGTGTGGTAAAGTAACTTGTCTGGGTTACCTGAAACACTGAATTAAGCTTGTCCCTGTTCCCAGGGTCATCCTTGTGTGGATGTCACTGGGCCCTGCTGATTGCTCCTGTGCTCCTTTGGTTTGTAGCAGGGGTCTCCTGCTGCTGATTTTCTACTCAAGTGACTTTGTATATAAATTCCCTGGGATCTTGGCCCACTACTTTAAAAGAAAATGGTATTTCAAGGAGTTAAACTCATCTCTTGGACACATTATTCAAAATAATCCTTAAATGTGGGGTAGCACCTTCCTGGACTTTCCTGTTCCTGCAGTTGATGTTGCAAGGAGGTGAAAGAGGCTGTTGCTCAATGCCTCTGACTAACTAACCCTTCCTGCCCACAGCTCTTGTCAGGAGCAGACTCCTTCCATCCCACTTCAGCCCTGCTGGAACCTGGAGTGCCCAGCATGGGGCTCTGTATGAGCAGACCTGAGCCAAAATACTCCTGGGGAAGGGGAGTTGAAGGATTCTTTTCATCCTGGTAATTTCTCTGGTGTGGTTAAGGGGGCTGGAGAGGAGCTGCAGTCATGGAGGAAGGGTGTGCCCAAGAAATATCTTGCCGTCAAAAGAGAGGACAGGTGGACAAAGTGCGGTGACTCTTGCACTAGATCAGTTCACTGGAGCAGTTTTGCACTGTGCCTCCCAAAAAAGAGTGTAGTGGCCCAATGTGGGCAGGACTGAGCCAGTGAAGAGGAGGCTCTCCCCTTGCGATGAGGTCGATGTGCTGGGGCCAAACAGGTAAAGCACAGGGCTCCTTCCAGCCATTCCTCTCTCTTCCAGAGCAAGAACTTCAAACATTGCTGCATAAAGCATATGGGCACCTTTTTCTCTATTTTGGCTTATGCTCTCTGCCATCCCTGCATGAGGACAGAGGCAAACTGGGTTTGGTACAGATGAGGTACAAAAGGGATTTCAGCTGCTGGGAACAACAGACTGAAGAGACAGAGGGAGGTGTATGCTTTGCCTCGTGTCTGTAGATGTCATTTGTCATTTCCAATGGTGGGCAGGATTTTGTCAGTTTAATCAAATTGCTCCTTTTAACACTAGATTTGCCCGGAGGCTTCTTTCCATTCCTTCCTCTATTAGGTACAGATCAAATGTGGTCAGGGAAGAGCCCGGCTTTGGGCACAGGCAGGGCCTGGGCACATGGGAGCCGTGTGTCAGGGACTGCCAGCACAGCCGGTCCCTGCCCCGATGCCGGTCCCTGGGGAGGCCCGGAGGAACTCTCGGTCATCAAAGGCGTTTGTGGGCAGAGAGGGCAGCAAGAAGGCGCTTGACGTCACCGGCTACGGCTGCTCGGCTGTCTCGCCTGCTGGGGACTATTTTTAGCATTATCTCAAAAGTGCCTCCTCGCCGGGTTGCTTAGCAGCCGCCGCTCTGCTGTGATGAGGATGGGAAGGGGCCTAATGAATGCACACGTGCGGAGATTTCCTTGCGGGTTCCTCCGAGCCGCAAGCCTCGCAGCTCCCAGACGTGTGGGGCAGGGGGTTCTGCCCCAGGCGTTGATGTCCCCTGCGTGCAGCAGTGACAAATCCCCGGGGAGCTCTTGCATGCCCTGTCCTGCACTCACCCCTCTGGCACAGCAGACCCGTTCGCTCTGGGTTTGCTCTGTTTGGGAACAGGCATCAAAAAAGGTGCTTGGGCTCAAAATACACCCCTGTGGAAGTCCCCAACCCACAGCCAAGGAAATGCAGTGCACTAAACCTTGGCAGGATGCTTTGTTTACTCTTTGGTGAGCCATTTTACTTTCAGATATCTATTTTCTCTGACATAATGTAGAACTGCATGTGTCTAAAGCTGCCTACCAGGATTGCTGGTGTCTGAGAGTGGAATTATGTTTGTTGTAATGTCAGTGATACCCTCAGTTACAATTAGGGCTCTTGGAAGACAAACAGAGTTATTTTCTCGAATTCAAAACTCTGCTACTGAAACTATGTCTGCTCAAACTGATTAAATCAGATTGCTGAGCTACAGATAAGTCTGTAAATACATTAAGCTGAAGAAAGATTTCTTTTAAGTCTCCATGCCCTGACAGGCTCCTTTTAAAACAAGAAAATCCTGAAATTAATTACTGCAGTTAATACACACACTCAGGGCTTTTAGGGACTGGTTTCCAAAATGGCAGGAGCCCGAGCTGATGCACAATTGTAAGCATGTCCCATAATCTGATAAACCTGAAAAATCAGGCTGAGGTTGTCTGTGCATTTTGGGGCACGTCCTATTGCTGTCTGCCCAAGACCCTGCGGGACACGCTGCAGCTCCTGTTCCTGCACTCACATCCCCTCATCATGTGTGACCAGATTTATCTGGGAGTGCGTCCAAGCTGGAGAATGGTGATGCAGAGCCACAGGGCTTTGAGCACAGGTAAAGGAGATGCTGGGAAGAGGAAGGCAGCAAGGGTGTGTGGGAAGGGCTGTTGGAGTGGGAAACTGTTTGATCTGGGTAGGTGTGTGAGGGAATGGAGGTCTAGAATCTCCTTGATAACCCAGTGCCTGGTTATCAGGGAGGGATGTGTTATTGCAAGGACAGATGCTATTTCAGGAGGATGCTGTTTGTGAGACAGAAGGTCTCTGCCAGGCACTGGGGCTGGAATGCTGATGGCAGGAGAGGGTTCCTGCTGTGTGTTGGAAGCTGCCAGGAGGAGTCCAGCAGCATCCAAAACAGAGACCAGATTCGTACTTAAGGGAAATGATTGCTCAATATCACCCCCTATTAAGTCTGGAGTAGGTTAAGCTGCTGTGTTTTACACCCAGGATCCCATCTGGAGCATCTTCACGCCCCTCCTAGGCTGTGGGGTAGGGATAAAAGGTATGAGCACTATCATCCAGCATGAAAGCCCTCTGTGCATACCTGTATTCTTATTGATTTAGCATAAAAGGCAGAAATCAAATATCAATTTGGCTTTATTTGCCAGCTTGGTCCCCAGATAATGTGTTTTTAGAAGACCATCCTACATCCTTCCTGTAAATGAGAGCTGTAGGCCACCACTGTTGGTAAATGTCAGCCAAAAAATTTAGTAAGGTGTGAGAATGGGGCAGTCATGCATTTCCTGCAGTTGATGGTGACACCAAGGACCTTCCCAGTAGCTCATGATACTACCCAGCTTGCTGGAAAGCTGGCACAGAGCTCAAACAGTCTGAGGAAAAGTAAAATCCAGTGCTACACAAGTAGTACATGAAGAGGTGTTTTGGTTGCTTGTTGTTTGCACCCTGGAGTAATCTTTAATCACTTAAAGATTAAATGGCAATTTCTGAGCTACTGGAAACTCAGCATTTCAGGAAAATCGTTCTCTTAAAGCAAGCACATGTGATGGAGCTGTTCCCTCTCATTTTGTCCTCTTTAACTGATGTACAGTAAAGGATGTGGAGCCAGTTACTAAGCTGTTTTTCCAAACAACCCTGGGAAAGATGGATCTGGCAGACAACAGTACCAATGACTTGAGAGTCCTGTCCAAAGCAGCAAAATGCAGGTGCGTGTTTCTGCTATGGTCCCAACAAGGCAATGGATAATCCAGTGCTGTGGTGTTTGTGCTCCCAATCCTCTGCAATTCCAGCCTTGTTTTCATTGTCTGGCCCATGTCCTGGCTGAATCAACCCAGTGTGCACCCAACTGTCTGCACAGGCCTGCCGCGAGGTGATGCTGGAAAGGTTACTCTGTGCCTTTTTGCCCCTGTTTGTCACATTAGCACTTGTGCCTTTATCGATTATTTTCAGACATTGTGCAGTGCTAAAGCATGCAGGTGAAGGCTTCGTGAGACAGCAAGAGAACAGGTTTGTGTTTCCTTAAAAACAGCTAAAACCATAAACCCGCGCATTTGCCAACCCAGTCCCTCGCTGGGCTTTTTGACATGTTTAATGAAACACTTGCTGCATTCAAATTCCAGATGCCTCTCCCTCTGCCAGCTACTGCTGACCTGGGCTTTGCTGCAGCTGGGTCCAGGCCTTGGCGTTTTTTCTATATTGTAAAATGAATTTGAAATAAGAAATAAGGTTTAGGTCAAGGTTTTATCCTACTACGTGTTTTGTTAATGCTCTTTACTTTGGCAAGCATGTCAGAAGTGGGAAAGGAAATGAGTGTCACCATTTGCCACACGTTTGGTAATGTTGCATATAGAAAGGTAAATGCCAAGTGTACATATGCCATTTTATAAATAAATGCTGGCAAGGAAAGGCGATTTCTACCCAATTATGTGCCCTTTTGGGTGTAAATGTTATGTATGTGTGGTAATATTTGGCCATCTGCTGCTGACAGTAAGAACTGCACGGGCATGGCAGGAGGGAGCCTCTTCACACGGGCTTCTGCGGAAGCTGCAGCCAGGAGCGGGGACCCGGGGGACACCAACACCCCGAGAGGTGCTGGGTTCTCCTCCACGTGAAGGGAGGAGGATGACAGCCTCTTCCGGACTTTCTGACATCTGAAGAAGCCTAAATCCAGGTTGGAGCTCACCATCTTGGTCTGTAATAGTATCTGTGGGTGGCAACCATCAGCTGACCCTGCTGGCCCGTGGCAAGCTCTCCCAGGTAGCTGGGAATGTTTGTGTCTTTCAGCGGCTGGAGGTGTTTGTAGGAATGCATTTGGCTGATGTTTGTGACCTACAGGGTCATGGACCACACCTGGGAACAAAACCAGGGTGCAATATCTGAGTGAGAGAGGAAAAGGAGATGTATGAGGAGAAAGAAAGGGAGATGGAAAAAACCACAGTGTGGGAAAGGTCTAAATTAAAAGAAGGTGGGAAAGTTGGTATTGTGCTTTACAAAAACGGTTCTGTAAGGGGATGTGATTTTGCAGGCTGCCCAGTGGAACACACTCAGGTGAGCTCTGACAATATCTGTGTCTGAATCTCCTCCTATCAGAGGAAGCTCTCAGAAGCTCATCCCTGGCACCCCACAGCAGGGACCGAGGGGGATGTTTTAGGTGGTGCAAATAGAGGACTTGACTTTTAAATCTACACAAACATGGTGAGTCAGGGAAGGTTTCTAGAAGAGAGATAAAAAAATAGCACAGCCATTTTCTTTTGATCTTTCCTAAATATGTTTGTTACGTCTATTTCTGCTCAATTAATCCTGAATTTTCTGAGCACAGCCAGAGTTTTGCCCTGCAAGCCCACCCTCAACAGAGACAAAGGCAGCTGAATTGTTCATCTCTATCCGCCTGTATCAACCCTGAGTCTGCAATGTGGGTTGTGAGCTGGAAGGACATGTCCCACAACAAGAGCTAGAATTGGGTAAGAGGTGACAAATGCATAGCAGGGATGCAGAATCAATGGAGTTCAATAGGAGTGGGGTCCCCAGGCTGGCCAGTGCTGAGAACCTCCAGCGTGCAGAGCAGTCCTCGGGGTGTGCTTGCTGTTGGTCTGGTCTTCTTGTGGGAAAAGGAGAAATTCTCTGTCAAAAGTTATCACCTGAACCCCCCAGTCCCTGATTAAACCCTGGGGCCATTCTATTGCTGCAATGAATTTGTGCCAGGTGGGAACTCTGATTGCATCTGTTAGAAACGTAGGTTTTTTAACTTTCAGCTGTCATCACTTTGAAAATCACTTCTATATGTGACAGACAATGTATTGATTCACTTCTGCTCATTTGCTTCCCAACTCAGTTTTTCATTTCCCATTTCTCAATGTCTTACCAGAAGCCATTCAAGTTTGTGCTCTCTTTGTGACAGGGTGCATCCTCACACTCAACGGTTTTGGATACATTTTGGACAAGAGATATCTGCCACAAGGCTTACTGCTTGGCTTTTTATAAAGACATAAACTATTTGCAAAATCTGGATACAGCTGCTGTTTCAAACAAATGCAGCCCAGGCTGTATTGCAGAGCTTTAGTACAGTGTGTTGTCACTGTTTTGTTGCAGCACTCTTTTTGTCCCCATTTAGATTAAAAATTAAACCTGACATATACTTAAGGAATTGGTAGAAATGTCCTCTAGAAGAGAAAGGTACTTGTGTTAGAGGTATGGGCACAAACTCCTTATTACAGGACCATGTAGGGGAGAGCCTTCCTTTGACCACAAATCCTGTATAACTCCTTCATCCTGCTGAGTGAAAAGCTTTGTGCTCTTTCTTACCACAATTCTTAATTGAAAGTGAAAATATTTCCACACATGGCTGAGATCTGTCTGCAGCCTACAATAGCAATTGTATTCCAATTTCCTCTCTTATCTGATAGTTTAATAATATCCTGTGTAGCACTTAATGCTACTGTTACCCTTGCCACATCTGGTACAGAATGAATATCGATCCCTTACAAAACTGGAGACTGGGATATTCTTGAACACTTCCTTTTATGCTGAGTTTGTTATTGATATGTTTAGGGTTCCTCCTTCACATCTGTTTCTATTAAAGAAAAAAACAACTCTGAGAAGCAAAGGGAGGAGAAAAGGCAGTTTCACGATAGTGTTCCCAATGTACACCATCCTGCCCTGTTTACCTGTAGCTCAGCTGAAGCCAATTGAGACATAGAGCCTCTGCCGCTGTGTCAGGCTGGGCCATATCCACCTTTATGTAGGGAATCACCTAACTTCAAGGAGAATATTTGACCTCTAAAGGGCCTGAGCCATTCCCAGAGCCTGGGATGGTAGAGGTGCACGCCGTATGTTTGCCTTGGGGAGTTGCTGAGCTATGTTTCAGGCTGTCATTCCCTGCTCCAGAACCGGCTGTGTTGCAGCAACAGCAAAAGACACCCCAGGTTGGTGAGTGGCAAGGCTGAACCAAAGCAGATATAGAGTAATTTCTTGCCACAAGACAAGTGGTATTACTCGCACAATGTGAGCAAGATCTACGCCTGCACTTCTGAAGACTCTCAGCTTTGCCCACATGGATAAAAGACATTAAGGAAATCTCCCCTGGTTTTCTGATGTGTTGTCTTTTCTGGGTCTGACCCATGTGCGGGGCTGTGCTCTCACACTGAATATGTTCCGAGCTCTCCTCAAGCTCTGTGGATTTAATTGGCTTCCCAGAGAGGCACCTCACGCCATGGTCTGTCTTGTTGGCAGCCTTGGAGATAATTTTGTCATTGTTCTTTTTCACTTGGCACACAAGTGTGTGCACACAGCCTCCAGAGTAGCCAGGTCCAAGTCACTGATGACATCACGGTCTCTGGAAGTAAAACTTGCTCAGGGAGCAGGCGCAGTGTGTGCAGCTTTGGGCTAAGTACAATAAAAATCCACTGTTTTGTGTAGAAAATGAAAAATATGCTCAGAAAGATCACAGGGAATAATAACGCTGACTGCTAGCAGAGAATGTGCTGGGTGAGCCCAAAGCCAATGTGATTGCACTTAATTCTGTCCCAGCAATTATAACTGTACGATGAGCCCAGCTCTCAGCAAATTCATCCTGTGCCTTGGTGGCCCTTTCGCCCTCACAGGGGCAAACTGTGGTCCAGGAGGACCTGCCAGGGTTGAACAGCAGCTGACCTAAAGGGAGGGAGGGCTCCTCAGCAAGCCTTCTGCCTGGGGAACCTCTCACTCCCAGACTAGAGCCTGCCAAGCCCCAGGTACTGACTGTAGTTTCGCTTTTCCTTCTTTTTCTTTCCTTATTTTTTTAAGCTGACTGCTGGCAGTGAACTGTAATATTCCTCTCTGCTGACATTGCTGCAGGAGAATTCACAGGCTTTTCCTGGTTTCCAGGGAATATTGCAAACCCCAAGGCAGGGAAGAATCAGCAAGGAGGGAAGGAGGAGGAACATGGCCATAGCTGTTCAACGGTCCTGGGAGATTTGCATTTGTCAGCTAATAAATGCAGTAGGATAACAATGGAATTAATTGTAAGTTACCAAAACAATCAAAGAGCAATTACTTCATTTAATTATAAGCAAGATGAGGGAAGCAATAGGATTTAATTTCAATAATACCTCTACCAACTCAACTATGATTTTAATTTAATTTAAAGTGACAGAATTTCCTGCATTGCAATACTCTGCCTGAAAATAACATGCTTTACCTTCACCATTGAGTCGATAAATCATGGTATGGATTTTGCTTAATATCAGTACCTGATTGAAAAAGAAAACTGGGCCCTACACTTTGTTTTAAGATTAAAATCTCAAGTCTGTGCAGCAGTATCTGTTACGAGTGCCAAAGTTCACTGGGAAAACCTGGCACTAAAGTGAATGATGACCTGCTTGTTTGGGTATTACTTATTAAGAATGTTTTTTGGATTCCCGCCAAGTATTGTATTTCTTCTGCAGAGCAAACAGCTCTCTCAGACTCTCCCTGAAGGGGCTGAGCACTCAGCAAGATGTGAGGGGAGCCTTACAGTAGTCCTAGGCAGGAGTAACGTATCAAAATCTGGGCAAATAGAAAGAGACATGAGAACAAAAGTAACAGCTGGATTTGTTGGCTGCAGGTGAACTGGTGAGTGGCATAGCTGGAGTTTTGGCTTGCTGCCTCCTGTTTTTCTGCCTTTGTAGTTGCAGGTTTTTGTTTTCTTTGCTGGTATTTTTAGCATTATTCCAGTTTGGTAGCATTTAACTTTGTTGCTATAATAACTGCTGCAGAAATTGTCATGAGGGAATTTATTCTCTCTTTGTGAGTATGTTTGCGCTGCATGAAATAAAGAAGGCCCGAGGCAAGCTAATGAAGAACAAGGAAAAGAGAAAATATTGACTCAACAATTCAGTGAGCATCATCTGCCCACTGTGCTGAACAAGGCATGGGTCCTATAAGAAAAATCTCCTTGATCATGTTATTAAAGAATATCTTGAAAGGCAAAGAGGCAGGAGGACTGGAGATGGCTGCATGGCCTAGAGTAAGACTGATAATTTTTGAATACTTGACTTCACAGCATATGAATATATAAAATTCATACGTGATTCATGTAAGTAGGTAAAGGAACTGATATACCCAGACATATATTTCTAAGGCATGTAAATCAGTGTTAGTGGTTTAATTTATTCTTGTCTTGGTGCTTGTTGTTTTTATTAAGAGTAGCCCCTTCTGATGTCCTGAGTCACTTTAGAGAGAAGGACATGAGGATCCAGCTTCAGCTCCGCCTGGCAGCTCTCTCAGTCCCATGCCTGGGTTGTTGTCAAGGAGACGTATCTCTGGCATACATCTTCTCTGTGGTTTCTCCTCTTAGTATGCTTTTCCATTGCTATGGAGACTATCACAAACTCATTTAGCAACTCCCAGTGCCCCACGAGGAATGTGTATTTCATAACTCACTCTTCAGAACAAGGAGTGCTGTTTAATGGCTTCTCACCTGCATGTCCAGCCTGGCTGTGCCCGGGACTCTCCATGCTGAGCCCTCACAGGTAGCTGTGGGTTTGAGCACACCAGAGTACCTTCCTTCTGAGACACAAGGAAGAAGAATCCTTGCAAAATGGTCTGACAGGGACTTAATACCATGGGAAGAGCCTTTCCAAAGTGGATGCAAGTAAGCAGGCAAAAATAGATAGAGCAGCCTATAAAACAATCAAGTCCCATGTTCAAGGTGGGAATTATAGCTCTGTAGGTCGTGCTGAGAGGGCAGCTGAGGCTGCAGTTCCCAAGTCCCTGCCCTGTTTCCCCACTGCAGTGCACAATCTGACATACTAGCATAATCTTCAGTTCCAGTTTGCATTAATATGTCAGTCTGTGCCCTGCAGTACCTCAGGAGCAGATATACTGTCATTTGGCTACTGGGGCTAGAAGGCCATAGCACGGCTCTGAGAAGGGGACTGTAACTCTGTTACCTTCTCTGTAAAAGTCAGAGTCCATCAGTACCCAGAAATGTGTAAGTAGTCAGACAGTCTCCATATCTCCACCTCAGTGCTACACAGAGCCATAAATATTCAACAGGTACTAGGAACAGCTGAACCCAGCTAATAGAATCTAAATATATAAATAAAATGAAGTAATTAATCAGTTTAGTCATTTTACAAAAATGTGCAAATTTACATATTTTACTAAGGCACATGATTTCTAATGAAGCAGAGTTTAGGAAACTCAAAGGATTCACATACACCCTGTCACTTTTGCAAATCACTCTCTATTCACTGATTTATAAAATCAGTTGGCGACACATGAAACTGCTTTACAATGCAGATGTGCATCTCCCTGTCATGTATTGGACTGTTTCCATGTGCTGCACTGTGGTGGGCTCAGCACAACCCGGAGCTGGGCTGGTGTAGGATGTGCACCCCAAAATCCCCCTCTGGGTTATGAAGCCAGCATGCTGCAGCCAACACAGTCGCAGGCAGTGGAGAAGGAAAGGAGGAAGGAAATGTGTTAGAAATCTATCCTGAGCAGTTCATTTCAGTATCTCAGCAGTGATGGGCTACTTTGTAATTTGCTTCAAATTTACCATTTTTAATCCTGTGATGTTCAAAAGGTAAAGGATATATTTCACTCAAACTTAGATTATTTTGTTTTCAAATTGGATCCCAGATTTGAAGGAAGCTGATTATGTTGATCCAAGTAGTATCCATAGAAATGTATGTATGTACACACCACACATGGCATTGCATTGCATGGGAGTAGTTATTCCCAAGCAGCAATTCCATGTGCAGCTCTGGTTCATATGGCTACATTTCTCAGAGGCATTTTCTATCTCATCATGGGATTTCTTCTGGGTGTTTAAAGGCTTGGCTTGTTCTTCAGCTGTGTGTTGGTGAAAGCTTACAGCCAGGATTTATGGATTTATGAAAACGTCATTAAGGGGTCGGTGGACTGGGTCTGCATGCTTGGAGCTAAATTCCATTTATCTGGAGAGTAGGTGTTTAACTAATGGCACATCAGACATGGAATAAATGCAGGGCAGCTTCCAGTGTCAGTGTTTTACAAAAACATCTGAATGAATGAGCTGAGAGAACAAAACATCGACTGTTTTTATATTCAGTGAACAGAAATAACAACAAAAAGCACCATGATGAAGCACTATCTTTGTGCCTTAGTGATTATTGCAAGTGTAATTTTATTCATTCTGAATGATCGCCATATCTGTAAAACTGGGAAACAACAAGTTCAAGGAACTGGAAAACCAAATAATTGCAAACCATATGTTGAAAACCAACTAATTAATATTTTAAATAGGAATTTAAAGGAACTTATGTAAAAGAAAACAGTAAGTTTATGTAACATTTCTAGCTGAATGAAAGGCTGATCATGTTTGTTAAAAGGGCTGTAATTCTCTGTGTGCACTGGCTGCACGAGCTGTGGGGAAGAAGAATGGTGCTACTACAGGGAACTTGGTAAAAGTGTAGCACAAATGCGGTCTAGAAAAACAGTGAGAAAGAGAAGGAGAGAGATGTGCTCTGTTTTAGGGCTCATTCTGCTGCAGGTGATGAAGCTCTTGAACTCCTTTATAGTGGAATTATTACACAATATAATGTTGTATTGTGTTCCAAGATGCCAACCTGATCAAGGTCTTACTATGCTAAACATAAGAAAAAGTGTAATTTCTGCCTAAAAAGCTTTAAGATATACAATAGCTTACAGAATAACATGTTTTGATGTGAGAAATCACAAGTACTGCAGATGAAGTAGTATGACAAAATAAAAAAAAAATGGAAGAACATGTCAATAGGGCTTGATGAGGTTTGTCTTTCTTTTGTTTAATTCTGAGTAAATCCTTGGAGTTTTCCTTGTAAACATGCAAAAATTGAATTAAGAGTACTTTCTGAAGGTTGAAAAAAACAAAACTTGAAAATTGGAGAAAAAGTCAGAAATCAGGTTGACTGGGAATAATAGGTGCTTTTCATGCACAAAGCCATATGCTATTTTTTCACCCTGGCCTGGAGATGAGCCAAAGCTGCTTTTGGAGGAAGCTGTGGTTTGTAAGGCTGTTGTTAGAGAATCTGCAAATTGTAGTGATTTATACAGGGCACTACGGGAAGATGATTTGGTGGTTACAATGCATGTATGTTATTTGGGAAATCAGATTCTCTTTTACATAATGCTAGACAGCTCTCCCACACCAAGCTTTTCATAGGCTCAGATGAATACTGAGTCCTTGCACTGAATGTATCTGGCAGTAAAAGGCACTTTATCCTCCTTTGATTCAGACAGAATTGTGTCATTATTCAGACACAGACACAGCCTTTCTTACAAAAATAACATGTAATAACAACTATGCAGGTGAGATTTAAACCAAGTAGTGCCTGGGGCCTCAATTTCCCCTGTGGAGACTTTGAACCCTCCTGGGTTTGCTCTAGATAGTGCCAGTGACCGTTGTCACAGGGATGCCCGTCCTCTGCAGCGTCCTTGTTGCAGAAGAACCAGAGAAACTGCTGTTACTCCCTGTGTTTACCCCAGCTTTATCCACATGCCACAAGTCTATCCAACTCGATTTGTTTTCTGTTGATGAGCATTTTCCCATCCTGTTAGCATGTTATCACGTAAACATCCAGAGATGTGGAAGATTTTGTCTTTTTAACTGGTTTCTTATGGAAGCAGAGATTACATGATCCCTTGGCCAGCAGATGAGTCATGGGTCCTCTAGGAATTACTTTTGGTCCCATTGCCAGCTTTGTGGTTGGACACTTCAGCTTGTGAGTTTCCACAAAATCACCCTTTAGAAGGGCTGTGAGAAAACCTGAGTGGCACTTGAGAAATGTGTGCAGAACTGACAGATAATCTGGTTGTACCTCACACATCAAATTAGTCCCATGGAACACTGTCTTGGGTCAGAGCACTGAACTCTCACAGATAACGACCTGCTGCTTAAACCTCTCTCTTTCTGGACCCATGGCTCCTCTCTTTCATGCTCTGATACTATGTTTTTTCTCCTAAAGGCTGGCTATTGAGCTGTCTCTCGAAGTATGACTCAAGTGACATCTCTACTGATCTCATCAAAGTCTTTTCCAGAGGCTTCAAGGAAAGATGGAGAGATAAGGACTTGGTAATGTTGAGATCTGGAATACATTAAAAAACAGGTAGGAAAAGAAGCCTAGAAAAAGCAATTAAAAATAGAGAAGATTAAAGGATAAATACCTTGGGGGAGTTTACTGTATGTTTCACTTCTATTTGTACTGCACCTCTTAGACCAATTTTTCTTTTCATTTTCATAGCACTCCACTATCAGCATAAGCACCAAACTGAGCTAAATTAGCAAGTTGGATTCATTATACCATTCAAACAAATTTCTCTGGGCTGATTATGCCTTAAAGGCTTGGTACTTTCCTGGCAGCCTCTTTCAAATTACCCTTTCAACAAACATGACATAATCTTGGGTCTGCAGAGCATGAAAATTTATATGCGAGAGCAGTTATTTTAACAGGTGGAAATTCTCGGATTCACCAGAAAGGTGAAGCATCAAGTACACTATTAATTTTTCAAAAGGGCTTCACAGTATAATAGTCTTGTACTATTGGCATCTATGGTGAAAGAGAAATGCTTCTTGCTGCAACTCTGCCTTTCTCTGCAGTGCAGTACAGCACACGCCAGCTTTGCTCCAGTACTGTGCAGCATTTCATAATGTGCAATTGCTCGTGAGCCCCGATTCAGCTTTTCCCTCTTGCAGGATGCAGTGCTTCTCAGGCTTCTGCCCAGGCTCTCAGGAATTATGCAAGCAGCACAAATCTCCTCATAGCTGCCTGAGCATCCAACTCGCAGCAACATGAACTGATCAGCAGCCATGCTGCTTGGCTTGCAGGGACCAGAACATCTCAGGCAGGACCTGGGGCACGGCACTGTCTCACTGAGCCAAGGAGAGAGAGCTGATGCTTGTGGAGCCCGTTTTAGTCTGTGTGAGTAAAAGCACACTTGATTGTCAGCCAGTGCTGTCTACACATCAGACATTCAGCTGTTCCACAAAGTTTAACTTTTGGAGACATTGAAAAATTGTTGTAACTGAGTTGTTACGATGCTGTCAATTTAACTACATAACACACTGCATGCAGACTATGACTTTCCTCTAAGGAATTCTGTGTGGATTCCAAAACTCAGAAAAGGATTGCTGCAGTTCCCACTCTCCTGAAACCAGCATGGAGACTACTGCTTTGGGCTATCTCACTATTTTTACCCTGGCTGAAATTTAACAGATGTAACATGACTGCTTGTACTGACAAACAAACAAACAAACAAACAAACAAAAAAAAAACCAACCAAAACAAAAAATTACGCTCTTACTATTTTCCTTGGACTTTCAGAACCTAAATATTTGAAGGCCTGAAACTGGTTTAGGTTATGTATTTGTCAGGTTGAAGTTACTGCAAGAACTACTTGTTTAGAAAACTGTCACGTAAATGGAAGTGCTCAGTTTTTATACTACGTATGACTGTTGCTGGTAATATGTAAATGATGTCTAGGACATTTAAGGAAGCATACAGTTAATAAACAGAAAAACATACCGTTAATAAACAGAGTGTGAAGAAACAGCTTATACACAAAAACAAGTACTAATGTAGTCCACAATGTAATACATCTATGACAGGATGATGTCTGTGACGGGAACTCTTATTTGCTCACATACTATGCATAATGCTACTTACCTAGGAGATGTAAAATGCCTTAAAGATGTAATAATCATAAGGAAATTCAGGAGAGTAAAGACGCAAGTTCTAAGAAATTTAATGTCTTGTATTTGTTGCACTGTTGTAGAGGGATACTGTTCAGGAAAAGATATCCTCTAAAAGACCTTGAGGAAATGGAGCAGATGGTTGCATACGCTATCCCACTTAAATTCAAAGTGGCTTTATGAATACACAGAAAAAATAAAATAATGTTTTCCTTAGTCTTTTATGCAAAGAAAGGTAGGCAAAAGATGATTTTTATTAATATTCAGATTTGAATTCCAAAACAAAATGTTGACTTTTTTACAGTAAAATGATTTTCAACACAAAACTGGGGGTGAACTAATGGTTCAATTATGCATTGTTATTAGGATTACGTGTACATTGGATTTCTGTATGAATACACCTCATAGGACTACAAAAAATTCCAGTTTGGGATGAGACAAGGTAGGCCTCAATAGGGGCTGCACCATTTGTTGATGATAGTATCCCTGCTGGGCAGTACAACCACCATGGATCCTTGTACCTGGCAACACTTGTAATGAAGAAAACAGTGGGAGTCCTGGGGGGGCTCCTGTGCACACACTGGTGGCTGTGCCTGCGCCGTGAGTACAGCATGTCCCGGACACCCTAGGCTCTCAATGCCTGCCCAGATTGGCCACACATCACATGTGCTTTGAGGCTGCTATGTCCAGAAATTGGACTGTGGGGCCGTTCAACTGGAAATCTGATTGGTTATTGATAGAAACTGGATTCTGTGATCAAAAGAGTAGAATTGCCAGGTAGAGGGAGTAACTCCTCTAAGAATCCTTTATAATTTTTAAGAGGCATCCAACTGAAATACACAGACCACAGGATCTTGGCGAGTGGTACTTCTCTGCTCCAGTTAAATACTGTTTTGCTCCTTGGCTTCTGTCCTATTACCAGAAGAAGAAATAGCATCTCTTTCCCTCTCATGGTTGGTGATTGTTTTTCTCTCAATCTGTAGCTTTGTTATGGATCTGAGGGAGCCAAGGGCCAGGAGTGACTTGCAATCTTCAGCACATGCTGGTTTCTCCAGACAGCACATACTGCTTAGTAAGGAAATAAATTAGCGAGGGGTAAAAGACACAATATGGTGCTTACCACCCTATCTCAGCACATTAAATATATACAATCTGCACTTCATTCCAACTAAAAATAACACTCAGATTAAGGCAGTTTTCTTTGATATATTAAATTGAGACATCATTAGCATGAATTATAAATCAGGAAAAGTGTGGTTCACAGTGTCTGTCACTCCAGAGTCGTGCGTTAGGATGGATGTAGGCAGTTTGATCGTGCGGACTGAGCATACACCCAGGAGTGAGACAGGACACCTATCTCCATAAGTGTCATCGACTCTTTCTGAAATTTAAGGCAGGTCTTTTACGTACACATATTTCTATTTTGAGAGGTTCCAGATTTAAACGCTTTCTTTTTTAGTGACACGAGAATGTACAGCTCCAGCTGATGTCTGTGCTGGCTACCCAGTATCCAAGTTCCAAACCTGAGGACTGAAAATTAAAAAGCAGTGTTGAAAATCCTGGCCTCAGCTTCCCTGGGCTTCTTAATTCCTTGCATGATATCTGAATGGCCTTATCCATCTTTGGCTGATTGAAATCTGCAACTGAGAAAATGCTATAGGAATAATTATTACTCTATCTCATAAATCTTGATAAGCTTTTAAACTGTTATCTATAATATCATTCAAATTTCACAATATAATCATCCTTGTAGAAACAAATCTAGTAAACCTTTTTTTTGGCAGCTATGTAAGATTTTACAGTTTTAAGGCTGTGCACAACAGCAGTTTGGAAAGCTGAGTATCACTGAGCCATTTTATAAATGGAGACAACTGCACTCTGAAGAGGGATCTGCATTAGACCACACAGACTGCAGCAAATTCACCACTAGAATACAGGATTTCTGATACAAAGTTTACTCTACTGAGCACTAACTCCATGATTCTTAAACTCTTGGGGTAGGCAGGCAGTTGTTGGTCATAGTAGCCAGGTTGCTTTATTGCCGCCCCTTGTTAAATTAATTTCAACCGCGATTAAAAGTACATTGCTACTGTTACCTTGTTCCTCGAGTGATTCCTATTGTTACCACTGGGATGCTACTCAGTAATGAAACTAAAAGAGTTACCTGCTGCATCATTGGGGCAGAGGATCTACTTGACTTAATGGGAAAGGGTCAGGAAATCTGCAGCAGGTATTGTTGCTATAATTACAAGAAATAATTTTGCGGCATATTGTGTAATTCTGGATATCCATCTCAATTATAAAGGACAGGAAAAAAAAATCTGTCATGGCTCACGGAATTGATTGGTCTTGCAAAACTAATTCACTTACACAAATGCACATGCGTTGAAACTCAGATTGATGGGAGAGGGGACATTACATGAAAATGGCATTTTATTGTGATGAAGGCTTGTGATATAGTTTTTTTCCTTTTGGTCTTGAAATTGATTTTGAAATCTCCATGTCTTGCACGCGTTGCTTACCGACTGCAAGCCAATAGGACCATACCAGCAAGATGAGGGCTGCCCAGCAGAGTCCAAGGGGGGCGGCAGTATGCCATCTGTCTGAGTGAATTCTCCAACAGAACCGTAGCATATTAGGAGGATTTCTAATATGGAAATAGGCACAGTAGAATTTCAGAAGTCTCCTCAGGTCTTGCAGCGGTCTCAAACCTCAGATATTGCAATTTAAAAAATATTTTGATCTACTCCGGTCTCTTTGCTGAATATCGGACTAAATTTTTAGGATTTTTTCATAACTGTGGAATATTCTGCTGTCAGGAATTGGACTTATCAAATCAGCTAATATAAGTTTCCAGGTCTTGCAGGAGAAATAAAAATATGCCAGAGATGGCATACACAGCTTGTCTGGGGAAATGTCCTTAAAATATCTACCAAATGGAGGAGACTTTTTTCCTCTCCTCAGATTTGTCGGCCTTCCTGGTAACACAGAGACTTTACCCACAGTGGGCACCACATGCCCTTCCAGCAGCTGTGGAGACAGCTTTACATGGAAACGTACTCAAGCTTAGAAAGACACTATTTTGCTTTTGAAATGCATTTTAGAAGCTTCCTGTAAGGAAGACGGAGAAACCTTACGGGCTTAATTAGTGTTTAGTGTGGGCACGGTCAGCTTTCTACTGATGGCTGCTGAACATCAGACATCTCCCTGTCATTCATGTCCTAATGGGGAGAAGCGTGGGGATGGGGATCTGATCCTTTCGGAGGGACACATTTCCCTGCAGACTGCAGCGAGGCGTAGGCAGCAGAGACCCCTGCGGAGGGAAGGGGGAAGATGGCAGCAGGGCAGAGGTCCTCCCTCCAGGCCCTCTCAGGTCCTGTCAGCCCCGGCTCCTCCCGGGGCTCAAGGGTCCCAGGCTCCCCTCACGCCTAGGGAACCTCGGTCCCTCAGCGCCGGGGCCCGAGGTTCCCCTCAGAACTCGGGATGTGCGATCCTCTGGATCCTCTCAGGACTCGGGGTCTGGCATCCTCTGTCTCCCCTCACAGCTGGGGACTGGGACCCCCCCGCCTCGTCCCTGGCTCCTCAAGGTGCCAGGATGCCCTCGGTCCCTGGGATACCCTTATCTTCAAGATGAAAGGACATCGTCTTAAGCTGTGCCCAGGGAAAGTTTAGGTTGGATATTAGGAAGAAGTTCACAGAAAGGATCAGATATTGAAATGAGCTGCCCGGGGAGGTGGTGCAGTCACCGTCCCCGGAGGTGTTTAAGGAAAGACTGGACGTGGCACTCAGTGTCATGGTACAGTTGATGTGGTAATGTTCGGACAGAGGTTGGACTCGATGATCCCAGAGGTCTTTCCCAGCCTCGGTGACTCCGTGATCCCTTCACGCTGGCGGCATTGGGATGCCCTGGCTACCCTTCCGCACGGGCTCCCCTGGCAACTGAGGGGCTGTCAGCGACTCCCCGGAGGACCGGGGGCTGAGACCCCTCTGACCACCCGGGGCGGTGCCGACGCCGGCCACCCGCTCCCGGGGGAGGCGCAGGCGGAGAGCGGAGGGGAACCCCCGGGCGGGGATTCCGTCCCGCGGCCGCCGGAGGCAGAGGCGGAGCCGACGCCCCCGCGCCCCGTGCCCGCCCTCCCGGCGTGCCCCGCGGAGGGGCGGGCGGCTCATGTCCGCCATCCCGGCGTGCTGCGCGCCCGGGCA
>VZRN01005629.1:716199-840796 GCA_013397935.1 Dasyornis broadbenti | reverse complement strand
TGGGGAGCGGGGGTGGGCTCGGGTGCCGTATATTCAGCCTGTTTTTCAGCGGGAACACAGCTAGGGAAGAACTGAGGCTGCAGGAGTACTCTTAGTCTTTTGAGGGTTAACAACATACTACATAGATTTATCTTGTTTTGTTTTTTAATCTGGGGAGAATAGTTGATCTGTATAAGTTCTCACCCCAGCCTACTTAAAATTTGTTACAAGGGTTTAGGTGTGTTTACACCTGGCACTTTTTCGTAAAATTCAAAGTCTGTTCACGTTTGTAGTTGGATATAGAGAGTGTATTTCATGTCTTGATTACTTCTAATGTATATTATGCCAATGTATTAGCTCTGCTGCTCAGCCTTGCTGTTTTAAGAGTCAAAACTGTTATGTAGAAATCCTAAGTAAATTTGGTGTTTCTTAGGTTTTTTTAAATATGTGGATTTGAGGCTTTATTTAGTGTTTTTGAAAATTTAACACAACATGGGATCCTACTTACAAACTTTCCAGTAGAGAACAGAATGACACGTGCTTGAGAATATATCGACAGATGATGGTCCCAGTTTCATGCAGTTTGGACTAGAAAAATTGGGGGGATGTGAAGGTAGACCCTAAGAAACACAAATGTTACTTCAACATTTACTGTGAAAGAAGTCTTCCTTTTGCTTGAACAGCTAGTAGCACAGCCTCTAGGGCCAGTGCTAGAGACTGTTCAATTCTTAATGGTGTGTGGGGCATGGTTATTTAAATTCTAATTTCTTCTATAATTGAAATACTTGGTCAACTAACTTACTATTTTTCCCTTGCTTAAGAACTTAGGAACATCATTGGTGACATTTTCTTAGAGCATCTGGATTTTTTTGGGGAGAGAATTAAGAAGACTGGTCTCATACTTCTTACCTACTACTTTGCTTCAGATTTCTCGACTGCAGTCTGTTATTCTGGGCCCTAACTTGTGACCTTGCCACCTGGAAGTAATTAGTTGTGTCTTTGCACTGGATGACTTCTATAAATGCATTCTGGTTGGATATATGAATTTGTCATGAGTTCTATCTTTTTGTCTGAAAAAATACATCTTACAAGGGTTAGGAAGCTGATTTTATCCAATTTAGTATTGCCTACAGTGGGTTCAATAGTGTTAGGGGTGAAAGTAAGGGGTGTAGCTGCAGAAGTGCTTTGCCTGGTGATAAGGCTGGTTTAGGAAGTTACCTCCATATGTGGCTCAGGTGTGTTCCCTGTGCTGTAGTCTGGTGCCTCCTTAGCTCTCAAGTACAGCTGGTGTAACCTGGGCTGCTAAAATAATTATCCACAAAGGCATACCAGAACCAAAGCTGTGAGAGCACCACAAAAAGTGTGGCAGCCTAAGGGAGCCTCAGCATGGATAGGGCCTGATTCTGCTTCCATCACACTGTGTGATCAAGAGCTTCTGCTAAGAAATAGCCAACACCTCTCCACTGATCCTGTCACTTTTCAGAATTTAATCCTTTCCTTTAAACATTACTTTTTAAAAAAATTATGGTGGGGGATACCAGGAAGCAGAAATGTTCACACAGTCCCAAACACAGCACATTTTTACCTACATGCAGTGCTCCATTTTTTTACATCTCAAAAAGATTGGTGATGGGAAACCTGAGTCTACAATACGAATTTAAGGACAGTGCAGAGGTTAAATCAGTCTTTGTTGATTTGGTGTTAACTAATTTTTAAAAGTGATTCACATGCACGGGTGAAAGGAGATCTGTTATATAAAACTGACAATCTGTGTTTCTTTCATAATTTGAAATATGATCTTGGACAAACCCCACAACACAAGTATGCCCACATATTCTTTCCTTCCCCTTTCTGCTGACTGTTTCATTTACTTCAGGTGATACTGCTGGTAAATACTTTCTTGCAGGGTGTGGAAGAGGTGAAGGAAGTGGCCAAAGTAGAGGAAGCTGTAGTAATTGTAGTTGTTTTAAGTACCTAAAGGCCACAAAATGTAACTGCTCATACATGGGTTTATTATCAGATGGATTGTGTTTTCAAATGCATGTTTTTGTGTGTGTAAAAATGACTAGATTGATTTTCATTAGTAGGTCCAAGTTCCTCTCAGTTTTTAGTAATGCTAATCAGCATTGGTGCTTGTTGTGAAAATAGTGTGAAACTGAAGGTTGGAGCAGAGATTCTTTTTTAAGGAAAAGTAGTTTTTAATTAAAACTAGATTTTTTTGTGTGTGCGTGTGTAGATGCAGTCATACCTCAGATGCACATGAACTGGTTTTCCAACAGTGTGTGTACAGAGAGAGCTCTCTGTGTTACAGAGGAAGAAGTTGTCCTGATATATAGGGGCATGTTAGTTTGTGCTCTGTTGTGTAGCAGACTCAATTAATAGCAACACAAAAAAACCTTTGTAGATAAATGTTGGATGTATGTGACAGAGAACAGTGAAGGGTTTTTTGAGGAGGCTTGATAAGATCTTGTTTCCCCTTCGCCTAATCTTAGCAGCTGTCTAGACCTTTGCTTCTTTCATTCTCTTCTTGTTGTTTAACAGATCTCACTGCGTTTCCCCTGTTACTACTTTCAGGGCAAAAAGTAAAATAATTCCAGTGTGCAGGCCTTGTGTGTGAGCAGAGTTAATTTGTTAGAGTACTAAGGACTAATTATGTCCTGAAACAAGCAGTACTGTCCTTTGGGAGGAAATGCAGGAGTGTGAGTACAGGGTACCAGGTTAGCAAGTGCAGCATGACATTCTTTGGTGAAAGTGTGGAAAAGCAGATAGGCTTTTAGTAAACAGGACGTCTCTGTCTCTCCTACCGTAAATGTAGGTTAGCAGGGGAGGATTTGAAAAAGTGTAAAACAAGATCTTTCACATCTGAGCAAATTTCCAGAAGTGTCCTATTAAGTTTTAGTATGGAAATTGTTCATGAAAATAGCGTGTCATTCTCCTACAGCGTAAGCTTGCTACGAGTTACTAATTTCTGTTATCGTGGTGCTTGCCGAACCAAATTGCTGCGTGGTCCCCATGGGTCTAGAGTTGATGAGACAAAATCGTAAAATAGGTGTCCCCTTTGGGGAAGCTTGTGACCTAAGCAGGAGAGCATATTGGCTGGAACTTTGTAACTGAGGACAAGGACCCTGTCTTTAATTACACACAGGTTGGGAGATACTGGCCGGGAGGAAAGAAACGCATTAGATCAAATGGCCCAGAAAAGTGCTGTTCAGCAGGTGGCTGTGAAGGGCAGAGCCTTGTCTTTTACAAAAAGTAAGCACTCACTGTGGAAATTGTCTGATCATAATGCTGGATCCACGCAGTGAATGAAAAACAGGTGATAGTAGCAGGTGCTGTGTAGAAGGACAGTTGAAACAGAGACTCTGTTTTTTCTGTGCTTGCATGTACAACAAGGTACCTAAAAAATTTTTGTTAGAAATAGGCTGAAACCGTAGTTTGCACATGTGAGAGATCTGAAAGCTGGCAACATAGAGGTGTTTGAGGATGTTACTGTGAATACCTAAGAGTGGGTGTAGAGTCATGTAGGATGAAAGTGGGTAAGACTTCTCTGTCTCTTCAGGGGTAGTTAAGAGAGAGGAGAGAGCAAAGACTGAGATAGGGAGCGAGAGAGATAAGTAGTCAGTGATGTTGAAGCCAGTTTAAAGAATGAGATGCAGTATCAGTTGTGAGGTGCCATTGTGAAAACATGAACGGAAGCCTTGGGAAAGGATTCAATGGACTGCACGTGGGAGATGCTGAACAGGAATGGGTTCAGTTTTGGTCTCCCAGCCATAATTCTTGATCTCCTTTCACATCTGTGTTAAATACGCAGATAAGGTTGGGAAGGTGTGAAATCAAAGGGGGTTTTTTTGTTTTTTGGTAAAATGGAGGAGCTGAAATTTGTAGTGTAAAAACCTTTTTTTTTTTTTTTTTAATGTGAAGACAGAGGAGAATGAGATGGGAGAAAGATGAAAGAAGATGAAAGTGTGTCAGTGGGAAGTAGAAGAAACTTGGAGTGGAGATAGTATGGCTGCTCTTGTATGGAAAACTCAGACAAGGATTTAGCTAGCATAACATCCTGTATCTCAAAATGTCCATTGGAATATACCTATGGAAAAAGAAGAGGATGTGTATATGTGATACCTTTCTGTGACATTCCCTTCTAATGTCCTTTGTGGAATAGAATGAAATTGGTGAGCTACCGTCTAACAAGGGAGTGATGCAGAATCAAGAGGTGATTTAAAAATCTGCTGTTATTGCAGGTAGATGTCTAGCAGTAGAGACTGCAGAATTGCAGTGGGAAAATAGTTAATTAGTTGTTTAATGAGTAGAAAACACAGCCACTTGTATTCTCTCAACACAGAAGTAGAAACAAAAGTAGGCTCTGGGGTGGGCTTAGCCAGGCTCTGGCTTGGCAGGGTGGACCAAGTGATGAGAACACCATGGCAAAAGGAGGCTCTGCATGCTAGTGGCAGAACAGTCAGAAACTTGGTGGGAAGCTGTTAATTTGAGTGGATACAGTGACTATTTTTAAGTTTTAAATATTTTATTGATAAAGAATTTAAATAATGAAGAATTTATCTGTTACAGCAAATAAACTTGGCAAATAGAGCAAATAAGCAAGTAAAATCAACTGGCTTGAGCAGTAATAGAGCTCACACAGTAGAGTTGTCTCAGAGTAAATATTTCATGTAGGTCCTGTACTTGGAAATAAAATTAAATAGAATAGTTAAATGATTTTTGTCTCAAAATAATGTCCATATGGCAGGGTTGTTCCAAAAGAGCTATGCATAACGAGCAGTATACACCAGATTGTAGCAAGTTTCTTGGACAAAAATTCTTAAGGCTTCCATATAACTAAAGAAACAATATATTTTTGATGTATTTTTTTTTTTAGATAAAGATTTTCTTTTTAAAAGTAGTTTCTCTCAGCCATGCTCTCTTCAATGAAACAAATTGACAAGTCAAATCATACTGATACTTTTGATGGAATGAAATAATAGACTTATTTTTGAAAAGTCTGAATTTCTTTTTGTATGCCAGTGGAAAGAAGTAAGCTTTTTTGGAGAGGGAGGACACACTAGTGGCCATTTCTGCTTATTTAGATGGGTGAACTATTTTTCTGATGGGCAAAGGCAGATTTAAAATCACCCTGCAGAAAACTGAATGCAATCTCTATTTAAATGATATTGCTGAAACAGTGTCTTCAGCCAGTTGGTGGTGATGGATAATCTTTCACCAGAACCAGACACAGATGAAAACTCTCACATAAGCTCTTGAAGTACTTTGCTTAGTCTCCATCTGCAAACTTCTCAGGTGGAAGTAAAACAGTGTAGTCTCTCATAAAGTGCCAAATAAGCTTTGGAAGCTACAGTGTAACGTAATCATAGTCACGGTCATCCTTGCAATTTCCCATTCTGACTTTGGCTAATATCACATTTGTATTTTTACTTTTGCTTATCTGTTGCTAACATTGTACATTAAGATTCTATTAATATATGATGTTTGTTAGGTCTGTGACAATGTCAAATGTATGTAACTTAAATTTGTTGTTACAGTGTGTTTGAAAGAGAACATTGAGCATTAGGTCTGTCATGTAACCTGCCATCTGCTTGGTGCAATGCAATTCAAGTGGAAATATCACCATGTGAGCAGGAACAGTGCCCTCCTGAAATGCAGGCATGCGCTGAGGTTGCCAGCAGTACAGTTCTGCCCATTGTGTGGTGGAATGGGTGGAGTGAGATGGAAAAAGTAATTATTTGTAAGACTTTGGCAAGTACCTGAACACAGAGTGCCTGCCTTTGAGTTCTGAGGGGCCATCTTTCAAAATCATAACCACATTCCTGATGTGAAAAATGGTATCTGTCAGAAATGGGTTTGGAAATTCAGTGTCTCTGCCTGTGCACGCAGTGAGTGTGCACAGCAGTACCCTGTGTCACCCAGGTGTCTGGGTTCTTGAGTCAGGGAGCACAGGGGCAGGTGACAGGTACTGGGATCACAGCCCCAGGTCTTGATGAGCCTATGCCACAGGTTCCCAGAGTGGTGATGCAGGAGCCTGCAGTACAGCTCTGGAATTCCCTTCCTGCCTGAGGAATAGTGTATGTCACTGGGCAGCTAGAGATGCACAGGCCCATCAGGTCCTGGGCACTGCTTCTGGTGTGAATCTTCTTGCAAGCTCCTTCCCATTCAAAAGGCTCTTTCCAAGCAATATGGACCATAGCCATCAGCTGGGTTACAGAATATCAACGTCTTTCTAGGATGTATTTCTTCTCTGCCTCATAAAGTTAGCCAGGAGTTTCTATCCTATCTAAGCTACACATTTATTGTAGTTGGAAAAATACTTTCAGTGGACATTATTGTCTCTTGATATATAGGAGAACAATTATGTATTTTTAAATAAAATTGGACTCATCTTTTAGTTGGTGATAAAGTGTGAGCAGGTTAGCTTGCAGATAGCCGTTCCAGAAGCCAGAATGAAGTGTGTGAGTTTTCCTGGGGAAATAATAGGCTCATGTATTTTACCACAATGGAAAATTTTACAAAACATTCAGAGGCTGTCTTTTGGGAAGTGGAGTTAGCTGAGAACATGTGTAGTCCTTCAGTTGATTGGGATGCACAGAGCAGTGTTAAAAATTGTACATTTAATCAACATTTCTTCAGACATAGGAGTTTCAGCCTTAATGGTTGACAATTGGGGATGATTCAGTTTACAGCACATTGCCTTAAAAAAAGCAATACCCTTTGGGGAGGTAAACGTAAGAAGCCATCACTACTTAAAGTCGCCAACTGAAAATTTGTCAGCCTCTTCCACTGAAAGGCTGAAATATTTGCTCAAAGTGAACAGGGAGGTTTTAGGGCAGGGAGAAGATCTGGGGTCTCTGTATCTGTCCGGGAATTTGCACACGATTTGGGCACATTTAATGTTCATACCATGTGAAGGTATAGTGCGGAACTTTCTTGTTCAGCATAGCTTAGGTGAAGGATGATGGGCCAATTGTATAAAGATTTTTACAATCCTAGTTAACTGTCATGAATAAAGACTTGTACTAAGGCTTTGCCTCTAGAGTAGCATAGCCTATTTTATAAATAGTCCAAGCAAGTGCCCAATAAAGCAGTAGATGTGATGGCACAGTGAATACTGAATGAGGAAAAGTGTCTTACTGTGTATGTCTGAAAATGAACTTGCTTACAGTGCAAGAGGGAATAATACCTGCCAAGCAAATCTAGTATCAACTTGCACTGTGAGAATAGGACAAAAGCACAATTTTCTTATTGTTCCAAATTGATTATGTCTTTTAACATTCTCAAGAGAATAAAATGCTTGTCTTTAATTCTAGTTGGTTTTGCAAGTGTCCGTGCTTATGGTATTGCTCTTCTAGTAGTGCTGAGGCTGAGCTGTATTGGACAGTAACAAGCCTTTAGGACTGCTTAAGTAACAACTGCTTATCAAAAAGTTTACCTGTGTTTTTCCCTTTTGACCTTGACTCCCTTTTCCCTGAATTTGTCTACCAGTTCTAATCACAGTGTTCTCTTGAAAAGGAAGAATGAAAGACTTTTTCTCAAGAACGTGTGGTGTTTATCCTTACACAAATTATAGTTAATTTACAGGAATGATCTGACCTGCTTTTATGTTAAATAATCAAATGAACTATCCACAGCTTTAAGTAAAAATAGTACATCTTTAGAGTTTGCTTAGGGAAAGCTTGATGTAATTAATTTGAATAGTCTGATTCCAAATACACTTGAGTTGAGCAAAATTCTGCTGATTCTCCCTTTGGATGGGTATTGTTTTAATGTAGACCCCACGTCATTGCTTCTAAGAGTGCGTTTAGAGTGATTGTTTGAGGTTATGTTCTGAAGTCACATGCACACAAGTTTATTAAAGTCCTGTATTTTTGAAAATTAAACTACTTAGTGTGTCCAGGGAGAAGAGTTGATTTCATAATTTTAATCTTTTTCCTTAAAAGTTTATTCTAGGCTATATAATTTTATGATATGAGAGTGGTTTAAACCTAGTGCAGATTTTTTTTTTAACTTTTATCTACAGACATTTTCACTAAAGGATCACAGCTCTTAATTTGCCTTTCAGTTTTTTCACGGTAAAGCCTGTTTCCTTATTTTGCAATTTTTATTTTGTGAAAACTTACTATGTGATTTTTGTGCTAATTATCAGTTACATGCTTCCATCTAAAAAGGGGGTTTTATGTTGCTCAGTATGACCTGTGGCATATTATGGAAATGTTCATGTATGGATTAGTGATGACTTTCACAAATGGTAGTGACTGCATCATCTGGTTGTGGTACATACCTGTACCTACTTGTATTTTATTTGTCACCCCTGGGAAGTAATTTTTTCCTTATATAGACATCCAGCTGAAAAGAGACTGGAAAATGTCCTAAGAAAAGGCACTGGCACGCTAGAATGCATTTCCTTTGCACATTGCTGTGATGTGTAATTAGTCAAATCCCATCCCAATGTGAATTTAAGGTTACTTTTTAAGCAACAGGTTAGACATACAACTTTTTTGACACAGGGAAATTTGGGATTGTTGTTTAAAGATGTTTTATTTATAAGTGAATGTGAATCCCACTCCTGTTATATCTCTACATAAAAAAATATTTTTCTCTTTGTAGAACTGACAGTGCATCAGCTGACCAGGACAATTTAAAATACTCTTCATCCAGAGATCGGGGCAGTTCTGCCTCCTATGGATTACAACCCTCAAATTCAGCTGTGGTGTCTCGGCAAAGACACGATGATATCAGAGTCCACACTGACATACAGAATGAAGAAAAAGGTATACAGATTGCTGTTTCATGTATGAATTGTGAGAGGACATTCAGGGAAAGGCAGTAAACTGGAAATGGAGGAATTTTTGGTTTTGTTTTTGTGGTTTTTTTTTTTTTTTCCTCCCCTCAAAAAAGGCAGTGAACTGATTTGCCTCTTTGCCACAGTATCACTGTTTTGGGAGATTTGTCAGGGATCAAAGAAGTGTTGTGGTTGATGTGAATACTGGGAAAAATACGCAGTTGCATTAAGAGAAGAATGCAAGAGAAGACCTTACGTGTTAACAGAATTAGCACTTTTTTCTGAAGAATAATGTTCTGGATGTGTCTGGTCTTCAAGCTGCAATTTCTTCCTGAATAGTCTCTAGTACTTCTGGTGTTGGATTAAATGGGCTGCTAGGCTGATCTATTGTCTGTTGTAGCTTTACTGCACAAAACTGGAATCTTTGTGTACTAATCAGATCTATATTTTTATCATTAATGGCAGTTTCTACTTTCATGTGCCTTAGTCTGACTTCATATAAATCATGTGATGTGTGATTCATGCATTTTTACTGGTTTTGAGGTTTTTTTTTATTTTTGGGTGGAAATACTATCTCTAAAAAATAGCTGAACATTCAGAAATCATGTCTTTTTATATTTATGAGAAAGAAATCTGATTTTTTCTTTGTTTAATTGCCAAATAAAGATATCAAATTGGAGGATTTCTTACTTGCAGAGTCACTTTTTAGACTATGTAAATCTTCAGGCTGGCCAGACTCAAAAAAAGTCTCATAGGAATAGTAGTGTGGGAGTTTTTGTTCAGGACCCTAAAAAGTATTTGAACTCCCCCTGCTTCTCTGCCCTGTAACTGACTGTAAATAATTGCTGTATCTTAAGGGAAGTTACAGCTGGGTGCAAATTTATTTTTTATTAGGAGAAGGTAGTGTTAGTAGGAGGCAGAAGCATGAAGCATATTTATCTGCATAGTTTAAGAACCTTAAGATTTGTTTAACTTCAGTAGAGAAGCTGCTTAGGAAATGAGTGTGTTTGTGTGTCTGGTAACATGGAATGTTGTACTGTGTTTAACATAGTAGATGGCATAGTAGGTTGTTCTTATAATTTGAAGGACGCTAGTCTTTATAGAATGTACTGGCAGTGTAGTGAAATAGTAAGTTTTGGACAAATTCAGAAAGGTAGTTCATGAAGTTGCTGGGAAAGTGCCATTTGAGAAGAAAAATGTACCTGGCTCTCCCTCCAGTACTGTATCTTGCAGGGCATGTCTCTGCTAGGTCAACACTTGGTGCTATTTTGTTCAGGTGTGACTTGAAAAGAGGTGATTAGGATATTCTGTACTATAAAACCAAGTTCCAGGTATTTTTAGTTCATTTTTATTGTTGGAGAAATTTGTAAGCTTATAGGTGCAGAATAGTTTCTTCATTTACTAAAATTTTTCAGTTCATTTGTTGGAGTCTACCAGAATGGAGTTTTCATTTGAGATTTTCTGTCCTGGATTCCATACATCCACTGCCTGCCTCCCCCCAGTTTCTGGTGTTGATAATAAAAATTATTTACAAATTGATAATTTCTGGTAGTTTTTGAACTCATAATCTCCAAGGATGTGAACTCTGCAGCCTCCCTTAGGCGCCTGTTCAGTGCTTTAACACTTTCCTGGTAAATAATTGTTTTTTCATATGCAGTTCAAATTTCCCTTACAGCAACTTATGACTGTTGACTCCTGTCTTTTTTCTCTGCATCTGTGAGATTAGTCTGGCTGGTGTTTTTTTGTTTTTGAAAGTATCTCTTCACATGCACTAGTGGAAGACTGCAGTTAGGGCTTTCCCTTTTGTCATCTTTATAAAACAAGGCAGGGGAGTTGGAAGATGTAAGTTCTTAAAACTAAAAGTCTTGGGCTTTTACTTACTGATGAGATGTTTTCCTTTCTTGTGACACTTTCTTCCCCTTTGATTTGTAACTGTGATGTCCTCTGGTCCATACTGCTAGAAAGATACTACATCAGTATTCATGTCATGGTATCTGCATATTTATGCTAAAATAAGTGGCACGGACATAACTGACCATATTCTTATTTGGCCTGAGATTTAACACTTAAAGGGAAATTAATATAATTTGTATATTTTAGGATTTTCAAAATCTTTTCAGACCAGGAGATAAGTGAATATTTAGAATATGGTATTTACAGCCTTATTGGCAAAAAAGTGATTGTCCTGCTGTTTTTTAATGAAACAAGTTATGATTTAGATTAATATTTTTGCTAAAGATGTACTGTGTACCTGTCAAGTGGCAGAATATAGGTTTGTGTTTAATTCAGTTAAGATAATGTCAGATGTGCTGTAGGAAATACTACATGGCCTTTGCAGACAACCAGCAAAACTGGAATATTTTGTGTTCTAGGGTAAAAATGCAAAACAACTGTAAGAACTCATGTAGTATATGTTATTGTGTCTTGTTTTGGTAGTTTATGTTTGTGTCCTGAATGCAGGATCATCTGACATCTTGAGTTCACTAATTTCTTTCTTGATTTGAGTTTTAGTGATACACTTCTGTTTAGTCTCAAATGTATTAATTGCTATTAGAAGTTATTTCCTTCATAGGTCAGTACTGGTTTGTTCTGACAAAATAATGTCAGAGTGGCATACGTGCTAGTTTATGTTTAAAAACTGAGCTGTAAAAAATAATGTTATAAATCTAAATATACACAAACTATCTTTACTGTAATTGTAATTAACTAATTACAAGTGAGACTTTGCACAGGGTTTTCTGTAATGGTAGGGTAGCCCTGTATGTATAGAAATACACAAATGTATAGCAGTAGTTCACATCTGCTTTTTATCAAAAACTTTGCCTTCAAGAAACATTCTTTACATCCAGTAAGGTCCAGGTTCACCTCAAGGTTTGAACTTACGTTATTATCACTCCTTTAGTGTGTTTAGGCAGCCTCCTATGGGGAGACACCTCTCCTTTTCCCCAGACTTTGTTTTATACATTGAAGCAGGTGGACTTGCGGAAATACACCTTCTGAAAGAAATCTTGCATATTTTCTGTTGTTCTGGATTTAATTTTGTTAGTTGATTCTTCCCTGTCTCGGACAGGGAAGGCACTTTAGAAATCTGCCTTGGAAATGTACTCTGATGCATTGAGTGAAGTATTGGGCAGGCTCAAGGGACAGTTTCACTTCTCCACAGTATTGAGGGGAAGAACCTGCCTCTCAAAGTAGTGTGACAGACTGGAAGAATGTCCAGTCTCAACATTTGAGTCTATTTTTCTTGTGGATCTAGGAGTAAGATCTACTGAATTACTCAAAATGATGCTTTTATTGTCATTTTATATTGTTAGCAAAGATGTATCTCAAGTGGGAGAATGTAGGATTGAGTTTAATTAAGGATGATGTCAGCATTAGTGTGTGAAAATAGTGACCTTGGTATATTTAGGGAGAGTTGTTCAATCTGTGCATAACAGATATTTGTCTTTTCAAAAATTTTACCATTTCTTTTGCCATTTTATGGAGCCTGTGGTGGATTTATAGCAAAAACAGAATGGAAACTTGATGTGCATAATCATGGAGCAAGTGAGTGAATGTATCTAGCCATGTGTACTGGCAGTTTGACCTTGTATTTTACAAAGCCTTTCATGTCAAAATAATAAGAAAACAAACGCAACAAAATTGATGTTAAAATTCATGGCAATAATGTTTTTCATGTACCTCAAAAAAAAAAGACAGATGAGATTCTAAATCTGTGACCTGGAAACTTACAGGGTATAACAAAACATTGATGCATGTAGAAGTGAAAAAGGAAGCTAAAGGAGGTGGTAAAGGTTAAGGCTGCTAATTTGCATATGAATTCAATAACTCCCAACTCACCACCCTACTAAATACATGGTCTGAGAGCCTGTTTTAATGTCGTCTTGGTTTGTCCACAGGTGGCTACAGTGTCAATGGAGGATCTGGGGAAAATACTTATGGTCGGAAGTCGTTGGGGCAAGAGCTGAGAGTTAACAATGTGACCAATCCTGATTTTACCAGTGTTCCGCATGGGAATCGTGCTTTAGCCACAAAAGACATGAGGAAATCACAGGGTAAGGACATCACCAATTTTCAGGAAGAGGGTATCTCTTTTGGCAACATTTCCTGTGTTCAGAATATGAAAAGAAGTTCGACATGATTAAGCAGTCTATATGGATTTTATATTTTGTGATTTTATGATTAGCTGACCAACATCAAACTGTCATCTTGTTTTTACTATTCCCTGAGTTGAGATTTCCTCCATAGGTTAGGCGGTCAATCTTTCAATTTCCTTTAAATGGCTTTTGAACCCATATTTATGTTAGTCAAATTTGGTGAAGAGATCTCTAAGAAGGAGAATTTGCTTTGGATTTGTTGAAAATTGATGCTTGAGTAAAAAGTTGTTAATTAATGAGCCTGCAGCGTGGGAAGAGCAGCATGGTTGGGAGCAGCTCAGCTGTTACCTGTTCTCCCTGGGCTTCAGGTCAAGCAGTCATCACATCCTGCCAGCTGATTACTCAGTCACTGTGTGTGTCCTCCTGAGCCTGCCGCTACTCGTGCTCCCTCTTGCTCTGCTGGAGATTGGAGGCCAGGGAGAAGCTGGAAGCATCCTAAGAATGTGGGCAAGGTCTTGGGAGATGCAGCAAAAACAAAGTTGGAGTTTCAAGAGGGTGCAGGAATGCAGGACTTGTGTTTTTGAGGAAGAAGGCTTCGCTCTTCCCACTATTTGAGGTCTGAGTCATAGTTTAAAAAAAAAACAAAAAAAGTTATTCCAAGCATTTTTGAATGAAAATAGAAACTTTATGACTAAGCACTCACTTATTGCATCACTTATAGTATAAGTAGTAGTTGGGTCACTAGTAAGAATTGCCTGCTTTATGCCAGTCGCATTATAAACATAAGGACATGCTGTTTCTTCTCAAGGATTAGTATTTCAGAGGAGACAAAAGATGAGAATGTTCCGTGTGTTCTGCAGGTGGAAGAACTGAGGTGTAAGTGGTGACATGAATGTTTCCAAAATCTGATTTTAGGAATGGGTTAAACTCAGACTTTATAGTCCCATTCTGGTGTTGTGTTATAAAAATTATGTAGTCTTTCTAATATCTTTCTATGTCTATGTAGAGGAAATAGAAAACTTTAAATAAAAAACCTTTCTGTGAGTATTAAATAATAGTAAATTCAGACTGTTCTCCTGGGTGTGTGAGCACCTCTTTAGTCCTTTAAAGTTTAAGATATATAATTTTGGATGACTGAAGTTGCTGCCTATGACTTGTGTGCCTCTGTATGTTTTTTCTGCTTGAGATGTCAAGATTTCAAGAGTTTCTCCTTTTGAACTTGACTGTCTTTGATTGTTGTAGGTTTCAGCAAGTCATTTTGATTTTTCGTATCTTTTAAAATACAATGGGATTATGTTGCAACAAGATTTTGGTTTTTAAATTCTTTGATGTTCTCTTGTTAGTATGTTCATTAAACAGTTTTAAAAATAGTCTTCTGTGAGTGAGGTAGTATGTGGCTGAGACCTTGCTGAATTTTCACAAAGTGGATGTCACAGGTATTTGTTAATTAGTGCTTTGATTAGTGTAGCTTCAGTCATGTTCTTGGTTAATGTTTTTTGGTTCTGTTTTTTTTAAAGGTTACGATTGACTTGACAATTAGCTGACACTCTTGGGGAGTAATGCCAGTGTAGGTTAGCTATTAACTGAATAAAGACAAAGCTGCTTTAGTCACATCAGATGACTGATGTCGAGCAGAGCAAAAATCTACCTGTAGCTGTCCTGGATTTTCTCATTTCTGTTGACTAAGGAAACTTCATCATGTTCAATGAATCCTCTAATTTGAACCACCGTGAAACATCTGATGTTAAATTTATTGAAAGAAATTTTGTTTCCTTTTCGCAGATGAGGGAAATTAATTATTTGTATGAATTCATAGGTAATTGGTCCCTAAATCAGGTAAAATGAGATCTGACCTTCTCTGGTATTGAGTGCTATTGGCCAAGTTTAATGAACTGTTTACTTAGGAAGATTTTGATTCTCCCACATGATGATCTGCTTAAGTGAACAGCCACGTCGCTCTTCATGCTGTGTGGGCTTTTGTTCTTCAGTAAAGGAAGAGCAGATGTATTTTCCTTTTCAAAACAGAACCATGCTACCTATCACAGAGAAAATCTTGTTTCTTCATAGTTGCTTGAACTTAAATCTGGTTGTTTGTTTCAGGAAGCAGCTTGTTTTTCCACAAGGTTCTCTTGAAATATTTTTTGTTGAATTATTTTTGTCTATTCAATCAGAAGTCTGGTTTAACGTTAACCCACACCCTTTCTTTTTTTTCATGTTCTGTTTATGTGGAAGGGAACTAAGTGCAGGTTTTTGTGTAGTAGTAAACCAGTTCAGCTTATTTCTGAATGAGTTCTACGTAGGTACTGCACTGACCACATGAAGGAATGGAATATTTTGGTAGCTAAATTAGATTTTACATTTAACTTTCTTTTTATGAAAGTTTAAAACCACTCAGGATTTAAATTTTTTTCTCAGATAACTATTATGACTTATTGAGTTCACAAATACATGTATTGGACAATACAGGTACTGTTGATAAGTGCTGTAGGAAAAAGAAATAATTGCTTTTTTCAGAGCGACCGTTGTCTTATTCTGACGAGTCTCGACTGTCAAATCTTCTTCGGAGGATTACTCGGGAAGACGACAGAGACCGAAGACTGGCTACTGTAAAGCAACTGAAAGAATTCATTCAGCAACCAGAAAACAAACTGGTCAGTAATTCTTTCCCATAGCACTGGGGTATTTATTGTTTTATAAAATTGTCATTTTCAAATCTGAGTATTGGGATATGTCTGCAAGGATTATCTTGTATACAATGAATTTCATTCCACAAGAAAAGAGAGTATTTTCCTGGATTGTCTCTTGTTTCCATAATTCAGAAAATGTTTTATTATGGTGTATTACCTTAAACCAAACTGCTGAATACCTGAGCTGTAGGAATAAACATGACATGTGTGTGGCTTTCTTTGACTGGTCTCAGGAATATCCTTTGGATCCCTCAGCAAGGAAACAGAGGGAGAAGGAAGTAAAACATTGTTGTCTTGTTCAAGAAGTGTTTCTGTGTTTTAAATTAGGATTATACAGATATTTAGTTTTGTGAATAGCTCATCTTAGAGCTACTCATCTTTCTAACTAAATGTCTTTTTATGTGGATTCCCTTTCATGGGAAGAGAACTAAGTAAGTCTTTGTTTTTATTACATCTTTAGGATTTTTAATGGTTTGTTGAAGTCTCTAATGCCCTCAAGTGTTTTTTAAGGATTTGGGATTGGGAAGGGAAGTATCCCACTGTGGGTATACATTTTTAATATTACTTATTTTGAAATGAAATATTAAAGAGTATTTTGTCTGACACATCTCCCCCACTGTTTTGGAGAGCTTAAGAGTTCTCCAAGCACTGAAAAAGCAGGAAGTGATGGTTTAATATCCTTTTCAGGCAGTGCTCTGATATTTTAGTGGTGGCATCTGTGTCTATCCTTACTTACATGCAATTGGCTCATTTTCTCTGTGTGTTAATTAACCAGTGATAATTGTGCTCTTTTCCAAAGGACATGAGACTTGAATATGGGCAGTATTGTAGTCTGTGCCCCTAGGTGTAAGCAGCCCCCATGCAAGCCTAGTTAATGCTTTAGCTTTTCTCTTGTTATTACAAGGGTTTAGGAAGTAAATGCTTTCCACAGTTATTCTGTGGTAATTTTTTTAGTTACTTCAATTATTCTCCATGAGTTTTTCCCCATTTTTAAATTTTATTTCGTAATTGCATTTTATTTAGGTTTAATGATATCTCGGAACATACTGAAATTGCCATTCTAACTCGGTGGTGACAAACTTTGTAGGTTGGCAGAATATTGGAAGTGTGTCACTGAGAAACTTTTGGTTGAGCTTCTCTGAGCTCACTAATGAGAATAAGATCAGATGTCAAGTGATATCAAGCCTAAAACTTTATAACGGACAGTGTTTAACCTAGGAGGAGCTCCTGCAGTTCTTTACACTATTACGTGTGGTTTAACAGAGTTCTTTTCATTCTCAGGGTCAAAATACATGTTCAAAATAAAGTAATAAAAGTCAGTAGTCACATCATCTAATGCTATCCTGCTTTAGCTTTTAAATTATATAGATACCTTTTCCTTTTGAGTCTCTTTTTCACATACCAGACACATTCGTTAAATGCTCTTATGAGTTTTGAGGGGTCAAGCTTGTGGATCTTCGTCCCCTCACCCTCAAAAGTATCATATTGCTCAAAACTTGCAACAAAAACTGTGTTAAAGATGAATGTCTTTCTGAAGAAAAGAGAACATACCTTTTTATTAACTTGACAAGAAAACTTCCTGATAATATTTTATACAGTTGCAGCTAATGCATGATTTTGCAATTAACTCACTAATGTGGTGGGGGTTTAGTGCATATTAGGAAAACAAGTCTTTCTGGTTTTGTTTTACTGAGAAGCACTGTTTCATCAATAATGCTTCATCCCCAAAATCATACTTCATTTCACTGAAATGCAGGGTTGCCTAAGTAGAAACTTTAATACTTCAGATTATATTATGTGTTCCATTAAATTTTCTGGTGATACAGTTGATTTATTAGTATTAGAGATTTGGTCTTCAGCGGATGCTACTCGTGAGCTGTATGATGAGTCTCCCATTGTGATGCAATGTTATCAGCAAGAACTAAACTTAGAACAGACCTTGATAGCAGGCTGCCAGTATTTTCATGGCTACTGTAAATAAATATCAACTATAACATCTAGGATAATATTGCAATATTGCTTAATATAGTTCATGCTAGTCTGCAGTGGCCATGGAAAGCATAATGGCATTCTCTTGGCGAGGAGAACTGGCAGTGTTGTGTTCAATGTGGGTGTAAACAGGACCTATTGTGGAGACAGTATTGGGCGGCTATTATACTTAGCCTTTTATGCATCTTATATTACAGGTACTAGTTAAACAACTGGATAATATCCTGACTGCCATTCATGATGTACTCAATGAAAGGTAAGCTGGAAAAATGCTGTAAAGGGGAAAAATAATGACAGCATTAAGTTTGAAATAGAGAGGGGAAGGGTTGAGAGAAATTAATTCCCTAGTTTTGCATGGGCTTCCCATTGCAGGAACAGAATGAAAGTAGGGGAGAGTTAAGGCTCTTAGGCATATCAACAAAACTACTGGACTGTCTAGAATATACTTCCCTTGGAGAGAATGTGAAGGCACCAGTGTAGCTCTGATGTTGTAGGTAGTGTGGAGTCTGTCTCAGGTGTGTTCAGTCACCTGGTGTAGCTGTGCAATGCTGCGGTGGTGTAGCTTCCAAACTGAACTGAAGATTTTTTACACACTGATTCGTTTACATCCAATTAAGAGCATACGTAGAGGATGCTCAGGTTTGTGTGGGCTTTTAGGTGCTTAGGTCAGTGTCATTACCCAGAGTCAGCTGCATGTTAAGAATTATTTCCCTTGGATAGTGTGTTGCAAGTAGAACAGCACATTTGTTGCATACTTTTATTCAAGTTGACTTATTTATTAGAAATAATATTTCTTAGAGTTTTATTTAAATTCACCAGTCCTGTCATTAAGTAGGAGAAAAGTGGCTTCATTTCTGCCTTTTTTCTTTTTTTGCTTCAGAAAATGCTGTAATGTGTTCTTACTTCTGTTCTGCTGTCATGCCTTGAGATCCCAAGTTTCTTTTTTTCCTCCCCAAAAATACAGTAGCAAATTGCTTCAAGAATTGAGACAGGAAGGAGCTTGCTGTCTTGGCCTTCTTTGTGCTTCTCTGAGCTACGAGGCTGAGAAGATCTTTAAATGGATTTTTAACAAATTCAGTTCATCCACAAAAGATGAAGTTAAAATTCTTTATTTGTGTGCAACCTACAAAGCACTAGAGACTGTAGGAGAAAAGAAAGCATTTTCATCTTTAATGCAGGTAAGACTACAAGTTAAAACAGGATTACTAATGATTTTCCCAGTGCAATGCTTGAATGAACTTTTTAAACTGGAATGAACAGTAAGTTATGCTGTATTGACATAAAAAATAAGTATCATTAGGACTGGGAAGGAACTTTCTGACTGAATGGGATTCTTTGATACTGGTTGCATTAGAAAAGAATGGCAAATCTTTGTAGGATGATACATATTTTGATGCAACTTCCTAGTATTTATGGGAGATGCAAGAAGAATCTTGTTGAGACCAAAAAGAAAATTCAAATGGAATACAAAAGCCAACTTTTTGATTGTTTTGTGCTACCTCCTATTTACAATTTCTAACTTGAATTGTGAATAGATCAGAGAGGGAGTAAGATGCATGCAGACAAGATGTGGTCCCCTTGTTCAAGTTTTAGGGTCTCTTCTTTTGGGTATAGAATAGCTATGGCCAGGTCTGTGCTCCAATTTAAGTTACTTTACAGAGCCAAAAAGCTTCAGCAGGAGAAATAGGACTTAAAACATTTAGTTGTTCTGTGGCTAAAGAAAAGTGTTCCCTGGCTCTGCCATATTTCAAGCAAATGTCCCCTTGAAGTGATTATTTTAATGCAGTATCTGTGATGCTTTTTACATTTTGTTTCTTCCTGCAGAAAGAGTAGGGTTTTGTTGCTTGAATCAAAGTAGTTTGCTACAATGCATTCTGACATGTTTTCATGAAGTGAAATGTCTGGTGGCTTTGCTGTGCTTTTCAGCTTGTAATGACCAGCCTGCAGTCTATCCTAGAAAATGTTGATACACCAGAGTTACTGTGCAAGTGTGTCAAGTGCATCCTTTTGGTGTCTCGATGCTACCCACACATTTTCAGCACCAATTTTAGGGTAAGCTTTCTTTGTCCTCTGTGTTTTCTTTCTTGAACAGAAGTGTTGGTGCAGCCAATTGGGTAATTCCTCTGTTTTCACAATTACTTTCCAGGACACAGTGGACATACTGGTGGGGTGGCACATAGATCACACTCAGAAACCTTCTTTGACACAACAGGTCTCTGGTAAGTTTGGCCAGAGGAGCTCATGGAGAGTCTCAGAGTCTGCTCTGGCTTGTTGATGTTGTGGGTTTACTTACACAGGTGATCGTTCTACTGATGTGGAGGTTGACATAAAAGCAAATTGAGTTTCTGGCTACATAACAAGAGACTTTGTTCCTAACCTTTTAGTAAATTTGCTTTTGCCATTTTATGCTAAATCTGGAAAAATGGGATGCTTTATTCAGGGTACATTTAAACATCAATTGTTTTGCGCAATTTTATAACAATCTTGAATCAATTTATAGGTCTTAGTATAATCCTCTGTGAAAGGATATTTTTTCCTAGGTACTTCTAGATCTTTGTGGTAAAGATACTGTACTGGCATTTAAAAAATGGGGAGAGTTTTTCCTATTGCTCTATCAGTTTTCTTTGGAGTTATTCACAGCAAGTCTATTATGTTTCTTGTGTCATAGTCTTAGAGTCTCTCTTAAATGTTTAACTGCTCTGGGGCAGTACTGAACCTTAAAATGATTTTTGCAAAAGGACAAAAGAGGGAGATATAATTTATATTTATTTAAAAAACATCTAGTGTTAGTATTTTCATGCAGATGACCTTCTCTTAGCTCAGCCACTTTTCCCTCAGCAATATGCAACTAAAATTTAGTGGTTGTATGTTACCTTGTATCAGCTGGCTTGGTATTTTTATACAGGGTGGCTGCAGAGCTTGGAGCCTTTTTGGGTGGCTGATCTTACTTTTTCTACCACACTCTTGGGTCAGTTTTTGGAAGATATGGAAGCTTATGCTGAGGTAAATAAGACTTTATGGTATATACCAGAGTTAACTGTTATAATTGTGTTAATAAATCCACAGCTGTGATTTTTTTAATGGCTATATTACCTTTGTAGAAAATAAAATTACATGGCTTTCCTGGGGAAAAGAGGAACAAATTATGGGGTATACTTCAGTCATGTACAATGATCATTCTGCACAAATACTTATGAACTATTTAAGTAGTATCACAGCCAAGCCTTCAGCCACTGTTGAGAATAATGTGTTGTAATAAAAATATAACCAGTTGACCAAAACAGTTCGAAGAGCTGATATGAAGTCATTTCATGGTCTTTCCTCAGTGTTTCCTTTAATTGTCCAGCCTCAGAGTATTTCAAAAGAAGTAACTGGGGGAGAGAGGAAATCTTAATGCTTCGAAACACTGATGATAAATCTGTCCTTCTTAAAAATAAAGTAACAGATTATATTGTGCAGGAAATTAAGCAGCAGGAACTAATGGAAAGCTAGATTATATTCATTTAGCATACTTCATTTTGATGTTGTAACCTTTGCTTAGTTAACAGGGCATAGAGTTTATCTGCTGCTTTCATTAAAGGAAGAGTTTTGGGATTTGGGGGAAGTGCTGTCTTTGAAGGTATATGTGCTCATATGACTACATACTTACAGCTAGATTACACTATATTGTGTACGCTGACATGCAGGTCCTGTAGGTAAAATTGTACTTGGAGCATAATCTGTTTCAATCAATAATTTGGTCAGTGTCCTTCTCTGTACACCAGGGCTTCTGCTGGGGCAAGTTTAGGATTCACAGGGCAATGCAGTAAATCACTGCTTATCAACTTGGCTGCTGCACTGGTCAATGTGTGTATTCTTCGTCACGGAAGAGTTTTAAGATAACGTGTGTTAACATGGAGGAGGTGCTTCCAGCCAGTGTCTCTTTATCTCACTGTGGGGTAGACCAAGGCTACAGCTTTACTAATGAGATCAGCACTTCTGGGAATGTTCCCAGGCACTGGTGCCAGCTGGCATGGAGTAGTTTGTTAGTAAACTCTTAGTCTCCAGATCAACGCAGTTTGCATGTGTGGAAATGGCCAGTCAAACATCTTGACTCCAGTTTGGGGATAGGAATTTTTTGGAAGAGTGGTAAAAGTGTGCAGACAGCTGTTGTAACACTGCAGCAATACAGATGATCATGTTCCAGGGACCAGGAACTTCCTAAGGTCTGAGTACTTTGTTTCAGTGGCTAAACTAATGAGCAGCATCTCATTACTACTCTGTGACTTCTCATTGTCATTGTATGCCTATGTATGTCTTGTTTGTGTGTACTTAAGAGATATTGGATAAATATCTATTATTGGATTGTACAGTTTAATGTCTGGAAAAGAGATGAAGTATTTTCAATCTCATATTTTGATCTTTAACCCATATGCAAGTTAATGGTGTGCACTGATACATAAACCTTGTGTGCTGCAGGACCTCAGCCATGTGGCTTCTGGGGAATCGGTAGATGAGGACATTCCTCCTCCCTCGGTGTCGCTGCCTAAACTGGCTGCACTTCTTCGGGTGTTCAGTACTGTGGTGAGGAGCATTGGGGAGCGCTTCAGCCCCATCAGAGGACCACCAATTACAGAAGCTTATGTAACTGATGTAAGAACTCAAGTGTCTTTGGTTTTCTTTGTCGCTCACCTGATTTATCACCATATAGCAATGCTATTCACTGAGTTTATTTAGGATTTATGAATGTTACATGAATATGTGTATTCTCAGGTTTGAGTAAATCTATTTCCTCGAAGAAATATGCTACAATAATTTTTTAAAATATTAAAGTATTGTGATAAATCTTTATTAAATATTAAGATTGTGATAGTGGCACCTGTGAATCATAGCAGAAACTAACTTTTTTTAGGCATTTTAGATTCATGTGACTAGGTTTATGCTTGTTACCTTTGAAATCATGTAACTGTTTATTCAGATAACTTTGCTATAGAAACCTGAATTTAAGTTCTGAGTTTGATTTCATAAAATGTGAGGGTTTTTATTCCTGTTGAAGTTCTATCTATCAAATCCGATAGCAAACTCCTCTTGTTCTATAGTGTACAGTGGTAAAACTCAGAATAAATATTATATAATATGCTAAGTAGGTGCTGTAGTTCTATAATGGGTGAGGAGATAAGATAAAAATACCTGCAGTCACAGTCTTGTGGTTGCTGGATGACCTGCACAACTGGAATTTGTGCCCTTGCAGAATGTTGTGAGGGACACAACTTCTTGAATAAGTAAGTGTATGGATTTGCCAGTTGAAGACAAGACAGTTATGTAACCTCTGCCTTAATCTGCAGAGGATTCTTGTAACAAAAGCTCAAGAAAACTAGTCTGTCTTTTGCAAGAGTTCTGTTGGCATTAGTTGGAACTGAACAGAATTGTGAATAATGAACTTAGGAATTCTAGGTCTCTAACTGAATTGAAAACAAAGCAGTTGAAAGTTTGTTTATTCTTACACTACTGAAGTGTAATGCCACAATGACATGATTCAGAACAGAATTGACCAAACTGCAGAGTAGGTGGTGGGACAGGATATCAAATGGATGTGAATACAATTAAACAGCATCTCTTTTTAATGGAGTGTAATTCAGTTGTGTTTTTAATTTTGCAGGTTCTGTACAGAGTAATGAGATGTGTGACTGCAGCAAACCAAGTGTTCTTTTCTGAAGCTGTGCTTACAGCTGCCAATGAGTGTGTTGGGGTTTTGCTTGGCAGCCTGGATCCCAGTATGACCATACACTGCGACATGGTCATCACATATGGATTAGATCAAATGGAAAATTGTCAGACTTGTGGCACTGACTATGTCATTTCGGTCCTGAATCTGTTGACACTGGTTTGTAAATGCTTTTATTATTGTGGGAGACTAGAAAAACAGTATTTTGATTAATCTTTAGTAATCAGTAAAAATTCGGGTAAAAATACTTTGGTTTTTATCCCCAGATTGTTGAACAAATAAATACAAAACTACCATCGTCATTTGTAGAGAAATTATTTATACCAGAGTCTAAACTACTTGTTCTTCGTTATCATAAGGAGAAAGAGGTAAGAGTAACTAACTTATACAGGTGTATTTCAACAGCCTTCATGCATTTCCTGGAGTATATTAAGCTGTAAAACTTAGCTCATCTTAAAAGCGTTTTTTAGTCTAACTAAATATCTGAAACTTCTGAAAGGACAGCTACTTCTTGGTTTTAGCATTTGTATTCGATAAGAAATAAGTTTGCCATCATTCCAGGTAGAGGAGTCCTTAGTTCATCTGGCTTTGATACTCAGCACGTTAGGTATATGATCAAGAAAATAGTATATTCTGTAAGTAAGGGGTGCAGAAAACTGAAGATAGGTATGTGTATCAGACTAAGCTATTAACAGATAAAGAAGAGTATTTTTAAATTCTTTGGTACTGATTAATGTATTTTATGATTTGTTCTAATCAATTATTGCTCTAATTATGTTCTCAAGGTTGTTGCAGCAGCCCTTGCTGTATACCAAGCAGTATTGAGCCTGAAGAACATTCCTGTTCTGGAGACTGCTTACAGGTTGATTCTGGGAGAAATGACCTGTGCTCTAAATAGTCTTCTCCATAGTTTACATCTTCCCGAGGCCTGTTCTGAAATCCAGCATGACTCTTTCAAGAAGCTCATATCCAATGTGGATAATGCCAAGTTTGTTGTTATATTTGATCTCAGTGCTCTAAGTACTATTGGAAATGCTAAAAATTCGTTAATTGGGGTGAGTAAAAACTCTACAGACAGTTTGTGCAATAAGTGTGAAAAAGTACTTTATTACTTAAAACTAATGTATTACACCAGTAGGGGATATATGTGTAACTAAAGTGATCATTTTGGTTTCCGAACTTCCGAAGTTTTAAAAAAACTTCCAGTATTAAAACTTAGGGGAAGCAGTGGGTGGATTGTATCTCTAGTTGGTGCATAATGAAAAGCAGTTTCTAGGGAAGAGCATCTTAGCAGGGTTATTAATGGTTTGATGCTAAGATCATCATAGTAATTGCTTTTGAAAATCAAGGCAGATAAGAGCAGCTGCAGTGTGTGCTTTGGTAGTATATCAGCCATATGAAAACCTTTCCAGATCTTTCCAAGTAAAAACATGAACTGCTTTTAACAGACTTTTAGAAGGGCAACAAAAAGAGTTACAATTAAGGTCAGAAAATAATAGAGTAAAATTATTTCCTGTGGGGAAAAGGCAAAAGACTTAATGGCATGAAAACTACACTTAAAAGTAGATCCTACTTTTTATGTTTCTGTGCTTGTGTTGCTGTTGTTTTACAGATGTGGGCCCTTTCGCCAACTGTGTTTGCACTGCTGAGTAAAAACCTGATGATTGTTCATGGTGACATAGCAGTTCACTTTCCTGCTGTCCAGTATGCAGTGCTCTATACACTGTACTCACACTGCTCCAGGTATGAGGTTTAACAACTCAGAAGTATTTTAAGAGCACTAGGATAGGGTGATCTGAATATTGTTGGAGGGATGAATTTAAATAGGCTATTACAATCAAGCTTTTGCTCAAACTTCCCGAATCAGTTTTTACTTTCATTAATTGCAGGGAAGCTGTATCTCAGCCAGGAAAGCATATCCTGGCTTAAAGATGGCCTTTTATTCAAAGGCAGATTAGGAATCTTGTGTTTGAATAGAGGTAACTGAGGGAGAACTCTACTCAAAGTAAATGAGGAAAGATTGTTTGTTATTTTGCTTACTGAGAGATCTAGGAGAGGTAATGAGATAAAAACAGATGTAAATACACTTCAGACCTTATTAATACAAACTGTTGTCAAAGTAAGGGAATATACTGGTTTAACTGTTACTCTTTATGTGTCTTGGTTTTGGTGGTTTTTTTTTCACTAAACATTGGACACTAGACACAGTTGAGAACAGGTTACTGGCCTGTGTGGACTGATGGCAAATTGTAGCTTTGTTCTTTTACGCTAGGGATCAAAATATTTGGGTTTTAACATAGTGTGGTTTGTTTGTGTGTGTGTGTTGTTTAACTTTTGCTGCTGATTGTTGCTATTTTTTCTCTCCTCCTGTAAGCATTAGGGAAGTATCCCTAGTCTTGGGGTAGTTTTACAGTTTGTTTTTCCTTGCCTTTTCAGGCACGACCATTTCATATCCAGTAGCCTCAGTTCTTCCTCTCCCTCTCTGTTTGATGGAGCAGTTATAAGTACGGTAACCACAGCAACAAAAAAACATTTCTCAATCATACTGAATCTTTTGGGGCTATTGCTTAAAAAGGATAACCTTACTCAAGACACCAGGTAAGGAAAATTTTCTTATGAATTGGGAGATTTTTTTTTTCCAGTAGAATACCTTAAAATTACCCTGGTTTCTGAATTAATCTGTGAAATGTGGGGTAAATTGAACGAGTCAAATATTTGGTGTTTTTATTTGGTGTTTTTAAAATATTAATGAAATAATATAAAAAAGTAGCTACTTGTTTTTATGCATGAAAGCTAGAAAAGTTTCAGTCATCCTGAGAATCTATCCAGTAGAAGCAGAGCTATCAAAGTTTACTGAAAGGAAGGGTTTGCTCTCTGAAAAAGTACCCTTTTGCAATAGTTGCCATCCTGTATTACCAAAATGCTATGAAAGCTGGGGACATTTTTCAAGTTAAGAAATACCTTGTTTAAAAAGTATGAGCTGTGGTATAGTACTGAAGTGCAACATGGAGTAGTTGAAGCTCTTTTAGAAGGTGCCTTTCAGTAACTGTGTAGAGTGACTAATGAGTGACTTCTTGGTTTTTGAAGGAAACTGCTTACAACGTGGGCTTTGGAAGTGGCTCTTCTGATGAAGAAATCAGAAACTTATGCACCATTATTTTCTCTCCCATCTTTTCATAAGTTTTGCAAAGGACTTTTAGCAAACAGTAAGATTGCATATTTTTACTTGATTATCTTTTGCTTTTCAAAATTAAGTACATGTGGCATGGCCCCACTGAAAGCAGCAACTGTACTTGTTTCAGTTACTTTAAGGATGCGTCAAGGTTGTACTGTGCAAGAACTTGCACTCTTTTTATTATGGTCTTTTTAAAGTGGATTCCTGCCTATTATTTAAACGATTTTCTTAAAACAAAATGTGATCTTTGTAAGATTTGATCCATCTCCAGCATTTTTTTGGTAGATCAGTGTCCCAGTCGCAAATTATTATTTAATCAAAAGCACTGGGACTGTTCCATAATGTGATGCTTTCAGTTTCAAAACTTGTAAACAAAAATATGGGAACAAATGCAGAGTAATGCAGAAGTTACCTTATTCCACCAAGAATAACTTTTTTATCCTTTCAACTCCTTAATTCAGCACTTCTGGAAGATGTGAACATTTGTCTTCAAGCATGTAGTAGCCTCCATGCCCTGTCTTCCTCCCTTCCAGATGACCTTTTACAAAGGTATTTGCCCAGACTTGTATATGTTATTTGAATTATGCTGATAATGGAGATGTTAACACATTTTTCCTTTTTGCTGTTGCAGGTGTGTTGATGTGTGTCGTGTTCAACTAGTCCATAGTGGTGCTCGTGTGAGACAAGCTTTTGGAAAACTTCTGAAGTCAATTCCTTTAGATGTTGTGTTGAGGTAAGTTGTTCAGATGAACTTCCATATAAAGAGTGGTTTAGTTTCTTTCTTAGTGACACTTGAACTGAAAAATAAAGTTAGTGGAATGTCATCATACTGGCTTAATTTCAAATCAGAAAGTGTGAGCTGACCATAGTAGGGTTGATGATTGGACTTGATGATCTTAAAGGTCTCATCCAACCCTGGTGATTCTATGATTCTAAGTGTCTTGCTATCTCCCCTACACCTTTGCAGGTCTAAGAACAGTATGTAGCACATGAAGTACTTAACAAATTATATAAGCGATGCATCACTTCTTGAAGCAAATACTGAATACTTGTAAGGTCTATGTTATCGGAGCTTCTGCAGTATTATGTCCTACAATTTGAGCAATACTATGTCCTATAATTTGTCTTGAAGACCTGAACTCTGAAAGCGCTTGGTATTAATACCAAAGCATATGTTTAGTTCTAGTCATTATGTGTGTGTATATATATACTGTGCATGTAACTCTTACAGAACTTTATTTGATTTCTTCAAGTACATTATAGCTTGGGTTGTTTTCTCTCTCCCCCTCTTCCTGCAGTAACCGTACCCACACTGAAATACAAGAAATTTCTTTGGCTATAAGAAGTCACATGAGCAAAGCCCCGAGTAATACATTCCACCCACAGGATTTCTCAGATGTCATTAGTTTTATTTTGTACGGAAACCTCCACCGAACTGGGTGAGAACTTCTTGTAGAACTGAAATCTATGAAAGCTGACTTTCTAGTAAAAAAGTCCAAGTTGTATTTAGTTTAAAATTTGTAATTATCATTACAAACTACGTTGCGTTACTTTCAATCTTTTTTATACTTCTAAGTATTTATAAACATCCTGAATACACACCTTTTGGCATATTTACCTATGTACATTGCTGCTTGGAAATTAATTTTGTGAGAGATTTGTTTGTGAGCAATAGGGAAATAAGTGTATACAGTATAAGCTTGTTACCCTGTGAACTTGTGTTTATGTACCAATGTTTTCTTTCAGGAAGGATAATTGGTTAGAAAGGTTATTCTATAGCTGTCAAAGACTAGATAAGAGAGATCAGCCAGCCATCCCTCGGAACCTGTTGAAGACTGATGCTGTGCTGTGGCAATGGGCTGTCTGGGAAGCAGCTCAGTTCACTGTTCTCTCAAAGCTACGAACTCCTCTGGGGAGAGCCCAAGATACATTTCAAACAATTGAAGGTAAAGTAAAAAATACACTTTATTTTAATGAGTTTGTTGGTAAGGTTGCAAAGCTGAGGTATTAATGTCCAAGGCAAGAAGCACAGTGGCTTTATTCTTCAGTGATGATAGATTTTAAAGATGTTGCATAATTACTGTTAACTTGTAGTAGATTTTGTAATAGAGAGAGCATTTCTATCCCTTGACATATTTAAATACAATACCATCTGGTAACTCTTTTTTCCCCTGTGTTTTGGTAAAATGTGTAGGTATTATTAGGAGCCTTGCAGCCCACACGTTAAACCCTGATCAAGATGTTAGCCAGTGGACTACTGCAGACAATGATGAAGGACACAGTAGCAACCAACTTAGGCTTGTTCTCCTTCTGCAGTATTTGGAGAACCTGGAAAAATTGATGTATAATGCTTATGAAGGATGTGCCAATGCTCTTACTTCTCCACCCAAGGTTTGTCTGTCTTACAGTCCTGATGTTACTCAGAACACTCTGAATGAACAGTGTTTTCAGGGTTGTTCAATTCTTAGCCCTGGAACTTCAGAAAAGCTTCTCCAAACAAAGTTTGAGACTTTTTAAAATATCTGCCTTTGACTTAGGCTTTGGCATTGTCATAGAGAAGATGTTAAACCAGGCTTTATTCAGAGTACCAGCTTGTGTAGTGGTACCAATCCAGCAAGCCTGTAGTAGCAAGCTCTGATTTGTAGCAACTTATTTGTAGATTGTCAGAAGTCCTGTTATAAAATAAGACAGTTATTTGAGGCTTTAAATGGCTATTTGAGGAATGTAGCAATTATTTATAAGCAACATACCCTTTTGTGTAGTTCTAAGTGCAAAACATTCTTCATTGTTGAAATAAGCTGCTTAATTACACACATAAGCTGCTTAATTACACACTTGATTGTGACAGTAATACATAATTTATAGTCATTTTGTGTCAAGACTTCTGGCTTGCCAGTGTGCCTGGCCAGTTGCATGCTGTGTGTGATTTCAGAGCATTTGCAATAATAAAACTGAAGATTCAGAATTTTACCTATTTCTTCATCTCTCAGTTGAAAATTGGAGAAAAGAAACCTTCCTGTGTTTGATATAAATATTCAGTACTTAACTATTTTGGTTGTACAGAAGAATGGTGGTGTGAAACTTCTTCTCTGTCTCTGAAGGTTATCAGGACATTCTTTTATACCAATCGTCAGACATGCCAGGATTGGCTGACGCGGATTAGACTTTCCATCATGAGAGTTGGACTGCTGGCTGGCCAGCCTGCTGTGACAGTCAGGCATGGATTTGATTTACTCACAGAAATGAAAACTAATAATAGTATCTCTCAGGTATTCTCTTTTCAAACTCTGTAGACTATTGCTAAAATACTCTCATGATACTCTAAAAGAACTAAGCTAAGGCAATCAGTAGTTATTAAAGCAATTGGTATGTAAAAGGAATTATTTAAAGCCACGTTTTTAATTTGTACATTTTTATTGTGATTGTGATGCTGTGGGTTGGAGGTAAGGATGTACTGTAGATGTGTGGTCAAATACTACACAGGAATTACTACTATAGTTCATTCACAGTTTCAATTGATCTATTTCTAATTGATTGGAAACCTTATGAAACTGGTGCTGCATTAATGAGGCCATCCCAAGCTTGTGGTGTAATGTCTTTGCTTACCCGTGGGTATGAGGAAAAATGGGGTTGTATCATGAGAATATCCTTCCTAAGTAACTAGTAGGTGAGTGCAGGGGTGGGATGGGTGGATAAAGTAGTTACAACCTTCTTGAAAAGGTTGAATAGTTTCTTCAGTATGTGACTTGATTTACTTAAATGTTTTCTCAAAGGAGGTTTGATATTTGTTACTTCATGCTCCTTTATGAATTCTCATATAGGTACAGGAGCACCACATAGTGATTACTAACTATTAATGTTCAGGCTGTGGATTCACAGCACATACTCTTCCCTTGGCTCCCCTGCTTTTCCAAAAGCAGTGCAATGGATGGATATGAGGAGCACTTGTTACATGAATCTACAAAATTCTGCCTCACCATTTTCAAGTATTTACGCAAAGATACATGGCTCTTGCATTAGATGAGTTTTGTTAAATAACGCTTTTGGTTTGGATTTAGGGAAATGAATTGGAAGTGACAATTATGATGCTGGTAGAAGCGCTATGTGAGCTTCACTGTCCTGAAGCTATTCAGGGTATTGCTGTCTGGTCTTCTACTGTAGTTGGGAAGAGTCTCTCCTGGATCAATTCTGTAGCTCAGCAAGCAGAAGGGAGGTAAGTTTTCTCAAATAATTGGGTTCTACAAACTTGGACACTTTTTCCTTCTATGGCAGATTCTACTTCTGCGTCTTTTAAATTGTGGCACGAGTCAAGGCTGCTGATGTAATTTCCATGTCAGTTATGATCATTGTCTCTTTTCAGACATACCTAATACATCCAGCACATTTGTGTATTTTAATGGTTGATTTTAACTAAATTACCAGGATTTGAATATAAATTGTGTTCTTATATTGCTTTTAAGTTTTTCATACACAGTAATGCTGGTTTTGTGTTGTATTTAATTTTCCATTGCAAACTGTTACTAATATAAATATTTTCTAGTGGAGTTTCTGATCAATGTGTGATCTCATTACCTGCCTCACTTTGCCAAGACAGGGACATGCATAGCAGTTTTAATTCACCTTTGAAAAAGTGGCTTCTCTGTCTATTGCAGTAGAATCTTTGTATGCAGATTAAGTGGGTCATCACTCCAGATAGGGTGTGCCTTGATTGTGGTGTTTTCATCTCCTTGAAGGAATGCATCTTTTCTTCTATATGAAATGAAAAAGGGACACCTTTCATTAATTACCTCCCATGTGCAAATCCCCCAACAAAAGTTATAAATTTGAAACATCTTTTTCCTGTTTTTGTAAGGCTCCTTAAAATCACATGCATTTTTGTAGTAGGTGAGACGTTTCTCAGAAATGTCAAGTTTAAGGTGTGAATTTTGCCCTAGACCCAGTTTTGTAATCTTCTAGTAAATTATATGTATTTGATCAATATTCAGTTCTACTCATTCAGGTTAAAATTGTGACAGTCAAATACAAAACTCGTTTATTTTCGCCTGTCTTTGCTTGGTTTAAGGTTGAAAGTAAAACTTGTCCATACAAGTTTTATCCTATGCTATAACCTGGAAATTTAGCCAGTAAACTTGTATCCTATCTTAATCCCTTTCTTTTGCTGAAGTTGATATGAGCTTTTTGAATATTGAGGTAAAATAATGCTCAGAATCTAGTCCATTTGCCAAAACTCCCCAGTCTGGTTCTTTAAAATGCTGACTGAGAGATGAAACTGTTTCAGGTTTGAAAAAGCAACTGCGGAATATCAGGAGCACCTATGCTCCATGACTGGAGTGGATTGCTGTATAACAGGCTTTGACAAGACTGTTCTGAAGTTGGCCAATTCCAACAGTGTGAATAATGCCAGCCCAAAGCATTCCTTGAATGGTCAGTGTTAATCTTTTTAAGAGAAATACAATCTTGTAAATGTATGTGCAAAAAATGAGAACGTTCAATGATACGGCCATGGTAATGTCTAACTCTGAAATCTGAAAACCGGTTTCTGTCTGCAGTTAAACTGAACCACTTAATGCCCTTGAAACCAATTTTATGTGTAGCTAGGAGGGTTTACAGTACTGAGGTCTAGCTAAATGAAACTAAAGATAATACGTACTTATCTTTATTTTTAAATAGGTATTTATATATATCTTATATATCTCTTTATTTTATTAAACAGGTATTTATTTAATTCAAATTTATTTTAGATCATCATAGACCTTTAGTGATTATGACAATTGTATCATAAATGCACTCGTTACTCAGAGGTATTTAACTGCTAAGACTTGGTTGCAGTATTCTGTTTCATCTTTGAAAATGAACCTTTTGTTCCTAATTTAGTTGTTCGGTTTTTCTGTTTTGATGCACCTTTACAGATATGAACTCAATTTTTTCCAAAACCTCCTTTGTAAGGGTTCTTTTTTCCATTAGAAAAGGTGTCAGTGGAAGAATACTGTAAAAGTTGTGTAACTATGTGGATTTTTTTTATATTAAGAGTTTTTCTTGATGAAAGACATAGAAATAACATTTGAGTAATGGAACTGCTATTTTACAATATATATTTAAGTGTGTGTTTATATAAAATTTTTTCATTTCACAGGAGAAGCTAGAAAAACTGTTCTGACTAAGCCAAGTGACTCCTCACCTGAAGTGATAAACTACCTGGGTAACAAGGCATGTGAATGTTACATTTCCATTGCGGACTGGTCTGCTGTTCAGGAGTGGCAAAACATGGTCCATGAACTGAAGAAAAGCAATAGTAATACCTCAATCAATCTGAAAGCAGATTTTAACTACATAAAGTAAGGGTATAATTAATTTATTCAACAGTACCTTAGAGTTCATTATTTTACAACTGAAATACTGAAGTTTTAATGGGTTTTAAAAATTGGGTGTTAGTTTCTAAATAGAGGTATGCAGAGAAGAAAGGTGTGTTCTTGGGAGGGTGAAAACTTAGCCATGACATTTACAGATGAGTGAAGAGATAATATCCTTCTAAATAGCTACTGTAGCTTTCTGACTGCTGAGGCTGCTTAGTATCCAAGGAAAAATCTTTTGTTGAAGGAAAAAGATACCAAATTTTTTTTGCTTCAGTTAGCAGAAGATGCATCCTTTTGCACAAGTTATATAAAATGTGTTTGAGTTGTACAGTTCTTAAAAATATCTTCATTTATTAATTTAATGTAAAAAGTATAGGAAATAAGTGGTCTTGGCCGCTTAATTTTTGGATTTTGTTTCTTTTTAAGATGGGATTTAGAATTGTAGCTTGTGCGGTTTTTTGCTGGCCCTTGGTATTTTTCTGGCTTGTGAGAAAATACTTGTGACATTGAATAGCCCTTCAAAGTTTAAGGGTCCTTTCCTTTTATTTGACAACTTGATTGCTTTCCATTCCTGTACAGTTGTGGTAAACATAATAAAATCCTTTTGGCTGAAATTTCTTGATTTGAAAATAAAAGCACAGAAGGGACCAGTGAAATAAAATCTCGCAGGTCTGAAAAGGTGACTGCTTGTCAGAGAAAGGGGCAATATTTTTCTCACTGCAGTAGCTTAATGTTGTGCAGTTCATTCGTTAGGAGGGAGATTGCTTGTCATGGATGTGAATGTGTAATTTCTGAGGTTTTTGTGTTTTTTGTAAACTAAACCCACTATACTTGTGGTAAACATCACAAATGCTTGCTGCACAGGTCTCACTGTTTTGAGTTTCCATCTCGGTTATTACAGGAAGTAAGAGTTTAGCATCACAAAAATCCTGTAAAGGACTCCTGGGAATGAACAGCACTTTGACTCTTTGCCCCCTGAACAGGCTAAGAAACTCTCTGTAGTAATGAGGATCAAAATAATTCAGGAAAAATGGAAGATTTCACATGCTGAGTTTTAGTTTCTTTTCTAATGCAGACACTTAATTCCTTCTTCAGTGGATAGTAACGATATTGAACACTGTAGTATTCTGTCTTCTGAGGCATCAATCCTTTTAACCTTACAGTGCTATTTTTTGTGTAGCTCTGTAAAAGTCTAATGCTCAAATTATTTTCTAATGTAGAACAATGGGGGGGGAAATAAGTTTGCAGCTTCAGGCATTTAAGCAATATAAATTTGTTTAATCTAAACTAGCAAGTATTCTAGTATTTCTGGAATCTTGGTTTCATATAAACGAGGAGTTGAAACTGTGACCTCATGAAATTCTGCTATGAAACTTCACTGTGCATAGAGGTGGGGGGAAAAGTTTGGTGTTTCCTTTGACTGGAAGAGTGTAGAAACAAACTTTTCCTTCCAGAACGTGGTAAAAGAGTATTATACACAGTGTCATGGTAATATGGAAAGCTTCATAGCTGGAAAGCTCTTCTTTCATTTTGATACTGAATTTATCCATTTGATGCAGAACTGTTATTGATCTGTGTGATAATTGGGATTTTTTGCTTAGAATTAATCATAAGTGCTGTGTGGGATTTGGAATTAGTCTTAAATCTTTTCTTTTTGCTATACTATACTTATACTTAGCAACTGGAGTGAAGTAAGAAATCTAAAAATAAAACGAACGTTGAATTGCAGGTCTTTGAGCAGCTTTGAGTCTGGACAACTTACTGAATGCACTGAACAACTAGAGTTATTACCAGGAGAAAATATCAACCTGCTTGCAGGGGGATCCAAAGAAAAAATAGGTATAAATGCATAAATTAACATTTACTCCAAATGCAAAAGTAAATATTTCTTCATGCATCTCTTTATAAATGACAGACTGAAACTTCTGAATGCAGTTTGCTGTGTTCAGTGGACTGACCATAACCTTTATGAATCAAGCTTCAAAATGATTGGCAGTGGTCATCTTAAATGTTGATGCAAGTGTGTTTTCTGGAATTAATGTGGCTGTTTATAAGTAATCTGTCATGAATTTCTAATATGAATACATACATATAAAAATTTTAAAAAGTTTTTTTCCAAACTTCCTTGCTGTCAAAAATGCATTCTCAGATGGTGAAACTTGATAAAATTTGGCAGTTCTAGTTGGTTTCAATTGTTTAATCTCCATGCAGACATGAAGAAGCTCCTTCCTAATATGCTCAGTCCTGATCCAAGAGAACTTCAAAAAGCAGTTGAAGTACAGCTTTTGAGAAGTTCAGTATGCCTGGCAACAGCTGTAAATCACATAGAACAGGAGCAAAAGTGGCAGTCAATATCTGAGTAAGTTGAAATGTGCTATGAATTAGCGTAATACACTGTGAAAACCTGTTCTAGTTTGTTAAACTTTATGTAAAGCTTCAGTATCTATGGTAGTTTGCTGCTTGTTTTAGCTGTTGAATGAAAAGCTTACTGAGGAAAAATAAGATGTTTAACTTGGAGTTCATGTAGTTTATAAAGTACTTGAGTGGATAAAATACTTCTGCATGTCAGTTTAATAATAAAGTATTGTAATGTGTGATATTGCAACACTTTCTCATCTTTTTAAAGATGTTGAGTTTGTTTTTTCTTCAGTATCACTATTTACTTTTAAAATCTAGCTAAGGAAAATGACTGATCCTTTTATTTCAGAAATCTTATTAAGTACTTAAAGCAAACATCTCGCATTGCTATTGGGCCTTTGAGACTTTCCACACTCACTGTGTCTCAGTCTCTGCCAGTGTTGAGCACTCTTCAGTTGTATTGTTCTTCTGCATTGGAAAACACTGTATGCAACAGGCTGACATCAGAGGTAATTCTGTGTGTTTAAAACCTAAACTGGGATAATGTCTTTTTCCATGTCATGTCGTTGAGTATTGAATATAAAACACACATTAATTGTTTTGACTGTTGTTAATAATACTGTAAAAAGTCCTCATTTAGTTTTCTAATGTGCCTTGACCCAAGTTTTTATAAGTTTACATCTCAATTGGACTTCTTTCTATAGTTATAAATATACCTCTCTTTCAATTACAGTCAGAGTATTTTGGAAGTGTTATTGATACTTGCCATTTAGAGTGTTGGTAGTTCTTCTCTGAATACATTCTAACACCTAAAACACACAATTTGCTTTTTCTATTAGTTAATGATAAAATGTGGCCACTAACAAAAATAAGAACATTTACTCTGCTCTGAAATGGTCTTTGGTTTTCATAAGTGAAAATGCAGTGTAGTAAAGTTGTCTCTTATGTCAACTATGCAACTTCTGTGCCTCTGCCAGGACTGTCTTATACCTCTCTTCAATGAAGCCTTGAGGTCATGCAAGCAGCACGATGTAAGGCCATGGATGCATGCACTGAGGTACACGGTGTATCAGAATCAACTGATGGAAAAGCTTAAAGGTGTGTAAGCTCTCATTATGGTGTTATGAAAAGTAACTGCAGAATTTGAACTTCAGTCAAGTACTGAAAGCAACAGCTGTGTATTTTTCTATTATTTAGATGGATTACTTTTTAAAAGCTGAGTTTTGTCATGTAGGTGTCTTGCTTTACAACTTATCTCAATTCCTGCAGTGATGTAGACAGTGTTAAAAAGAAAAACAACATTCTGAAGTGTTTAATAGTTTATACTCCTCTCCTAATAACACCTTACTTGCTCATCACTTCATACTTTAAATGCTTTCACTTTCGAATACTTCGACACTATGAATAATTGATCTTTAAAAACTGTCATGAAAGCCATTTAGATGTACAATATGATAAGAAGTAATGGGAGAAAAAAATTCTGTCAGGGGACAAGTAGGTTTATTAGCTAAGAAGAACGGTTATAGTGGAAAAAAACCTTTTGCCCAGCAGATAATCGATGGATATAAATTTTGGTTGAGATGGGGTATATAAATATTCTAGGCAGAAATAAAGTCATCTAAATTTCTGAAGCACTTTTTTACTGATGGTCATGTACAGAATACTTTGGGCAGAAATTCTCTGTGTGTCAGGTAATGGTTTAATACTTCTGTTTACAATGTCTTGCTCTCTTCTCTAGAACCCACAGTCCCAATTAAAAGCCATCTGATGGAACTGGGCTTAACAGCAGCAAAATTTGCACGGAAGCGAGGAAACATCGCCCTGGCTACTCGACTGCTCGCCCAGTGCAGTGAAGTTCAGCTGGGGAAAACCACCACTGCACAGGACTTAGTCCAGCACTTTAAAAAATTGTCTGCACCAGGTCAGATAGATGAAAAATGGGGTCCTGAACTCGATATTGAAAAAACAAAGTTGTTATACACAGCAGGTGAGTATTATGTTGTAGTGACTCGAGCTTCTTGTCCTTACAACCAGACCAATTCCCCTCACCTTGAAGAAGTCAGAATGGGACAATATCATTAAGAACTGATTTCATCCGATTAGCTATTGTCTGTTTGAAAGTGTTTTCACAAGATTTTCATGCTTGTCATTAGTAATTTCTAAAGAGAATTTTCTGTGTAAAAATATATTGCTACAAGCTGTATCTGAGTATGCTGAGTTTCAGAATAGTTTTAAATAATGTTAACAGTGTACTGAAGATGTGCTTTTCATGATATGCAGGTCAGTCAACACATGCCATGGAAATGCTGAGTTCTTGTGCAATATCTTTCTGCAAATCTGCCAAAGCTGAATATGCAGTTGCTAAATCTATTCTTACACTGGCTAAATGGATTCAAGCAGAATGGAAAGAGATCTCAGGACAGTTGAAACAAGTATATAGAGCTCGTCAGCAACAGAATCACACTGGTCTGTCTACCTTGTCTAAAAACATATATAATTTGATTGATCTCCCAGCTGTTAATACACTAGAAGATGAATATCCTAGGATTGAAAGTGAATCTACAGGTAGATTTGTTCTCATTATTTTTTTTAGATTAGCTACTGATGATTTCTGAGGAATAACAGCAGTTATATTGATAAAGACTCATGGTTTTGTTTTTCTAATAAATATATAAACAATGTGTATTTTGTGCAATAGGTAACTATACACAGTTAAAAAATCCAAACACTTTATATTGATATTTCGTATTTCTGTCACATTTTTCTCATTCATGTAATGGTGGCCTGCGGAAGAAACTGGGCTGTGTTTATTTTGTATTGAGGATATAAGTTTTTGTCCTGTGTGTGTTTGTTTTCAGCTTGTGTATTTGCTAAAGTTTGAAATAGATTTTTCAGGTTTAAGCAGGGATAGAATTTGTTATGGAGGCCCCAATAAGTGTGAAAAGTACTTTAGGTTTTTTCATTGTTTAATTTATACTTAATCTGAACACTTCTGCTGTTGCTGCAGAATGTGCTCTCATTCCCAATTTTCAGCAGACCTTTCTTTAAATGTTAAGATAAATTCTGTCTTTCTTTATGGATTTCATAAATGACTTAATTCTGACTCTGCATGAGAGGAACTATTTTAGAGCTGTTGGTGAAGGTTAAACAGTAGGTGCTTTCTGACTTGATGGCAAAGAAAAGAAATATATACACGAATAAACACAAACAGAGTATCCTGGGTACTTCATAGAAATCTGCTCTCTGGAGCATTTTGTTCCTTTGGAGATCATGAATTCCTTGCCTCAGTTCTGCCTTTCTATGAAAGAGGAAGGAATTGTAGAGTATCAGCAGTGGTTGTTGGCAAATGAAAACTGGGCTTTGTTTTGAAGCAGTGTCAGAACTGAAAAACAATTGCATTTTGGAAAATTTTACATTGTGTGGTACTAATTTTATTTTAAAAATAAATACCCATTATTTTTTGGTGTTATTTTCTGTGTTAAGGAAGTCAGAAGTGGTTTTTAACACATACTGCTGTATTTCTCCCATCACAGTAAACATTGGAGTCGGAGAACCAGACTTCGTCTTGGGCCAACTGTATCACTTGTCTTCAGTACAGGCACCTGAAGTAGCCAAGTCTTGGGCAGCCCTGGCTAGCTGGGCTTATAGATGGGGCCGGAAAGTAGTTGATAATGCCAGGTAAATTCAACCTAATGCTTAAATTTATGCAGCACAATTGGTTTTCTTAAGATAAACCTTAGCTTTGTATTTATGATTACTATTGTTTGTGGTCTGAATTTGCATATGAGCAGAGAAATGAATATTCTCTTGATTACTTGCCCTCTGTAAAACAAAGCTAGTTTAATTCTGGGATAAAGATGATTTCTTTCTTCAAAAAGCTTAATATCTAGACCTTCAGTAGCTCTACAAATACTCATGGAAAGGGGATCAATAATTCATTGAATGTTACAGTCAGGGAGAAGGTGTTCGGCTGCTCCCCCGGGAAAAATCTGAGGTTCAGAGCTTGCTTCCAGACAACATTGCAGAGGAAGATAAAGAGAAAATCTACGGGATTCTTGGGCAGGCAGTGTGTCGGCCAGCTGGGATTCAAGTAAGTATAGATTTGCTTGCTTAAAAAATTGTTCAACTTCAGCATGAAACTTATTTTCTTCTTCTTGCAATTCACATTAACTCTTGTAAGTGTCTTCAAGTTAAAATTCACAGTACAAGAAACCATGTGTTAGCTAAGTGGTAACACATCTGTTGGATCAACTATGGTAATGTGATCAAATAGTGCTGCTGCATGAGTTGCTAGAAAAAACTGACTTAGGAACTAAAATTGCTTGTAGAAATTGTTGGAGGACTTAATCAAATTTGTTTTCCCTTTATTTGCATTTAGGATGAAGATATGACTCTACAAATTACTGAAAATGAGGACAATGAAGAAGATGATATGGTGGATGTAATATGGCGTCAGTTATTAACAAGTTGTCCCTGGCTTTCAGATCTTGATGAAAATGCAACAGAAGGATTAATTAAAGTCTGGAGGAAAGTTGTAGACAGAATATTCAGTCTCTATAAACTGTCCTGCAGTGCATACTTTACTTTCCTCAAACTCAATGCTGGTCAGGTTAGTGTTCATGCTGATGTGGAAACCAAATTGCAAACATTTCTAAATGATGATAGGAACTATATACTTAGAGGAGTATATCGTTGTTTCAAGGTTCCACTTGATGAAGAAGATCCCAGACTGCACTTAAGAAACACCTCTGAGCAAAGCACTGATGATGTAATTGTGATGGCAACCCTGAGACTGTTACGATTGCTTGTGAAACATGCTGGAGAACTTAGACAGTATCTAGAGCATGGGCTAGAAACTACACCTACTGCTCCTTGGAGAGGTAAGTATGTTATCCAGCTGTTAAATTTTCATGCATTTTCTCTAAATGCAGAAAGCAGTTTGTTTTACTTGGACAAAATTTTGATTTAAGTGTGATGGAAAGAGACTGTCTTTTACTAAATGTCATTAGAGATGCTAAAATCTGCTGTACACTGATCTTAGAGTAGATAAGTAGCACTGATTTTGACCCCCTCCTACCCACCCTTAAAGACACGTGAAGGAGAAGGGAGATGTGGTTTGTGAAATATTACATCATATGACCACTTTAATAAACAAATAGGGTGGTTTTTTTCTAGCTGTAGTTGAGAAAGATGTGTGACTAAAGCCACATGTTTCAGAAGTAGATGTTTGTCACTACACTGCTTGTTCTGGTTGTTCAGGAACTTTCCCTCCAGGTTATGGAGTTAGTGTGGGAGGCAGAGAAGAGAAGGCCAACTATTGTAAAATGGCACTTTCTTGTAAATTAGTAAATGAGTACTTTTTTAATTTACTTTCTCCATATGCAAGAGGAGACATGCTTTTAAAAATAAAATTCTGCTTCGAGGTGGAATGAAGTGAATCAGTACATTTCCTTTTCCGCGTTGTGCAGGTATTATACCCCAACTTTTCTCCCGCCTGAATCACCCAGAAGTGTACGTTCGTCAGAGCATTTGCAACTTACTGTGTCGAGTTGCTCAGGATTCTCCTCATCTCATCCTCTATCCTGCAATAGTGGGAACCATTTCACTTAGCAGTGAATCCCAGACTTCAGGTATGGAGAAAAGAAAAAGTGTTCAAATAAACTTAAGCTAACATATTTTTATATACTGCATAAAATGATACTGAGGTGTCTTTGTGGTGGGTTTTTTTTCCTCAGTAACTCTGATACTTTCTGTCTTAAGAATATTTTTATTATGGGATCTCACTGATATCCTTAATTTTGCATGTTTTTCATATACTTCACCAGTACTTAATGGGGACCTGATGTCATATTATATCATCTCTTTTTAATTTAGGAAACAAGCTTCCTTCTGCCATCCCTACTTTGCTAGGTAATATTCAAGGAGAAGAACTGTTAGGTGGTGAATGTGATGGAGGGAGCACCCCAGCTTCCCAAGAAAGTAGTAAAGATGATACAAAAGCTGGATTAAATGAAGATCAAGCAATGATGCAAGATTGCTACAGCAAAATTGTGGAGAAACTCTCTGCTGCAAATCCAACAATGGTACTGCAGGTAAATAATCCAAATGTATGTTACTTGGGCACTTGAACCACAAAATATATAATTTGTGTGTCTTGGGTGTTGGCCTGCTAAAAGTTTGGGGTGTCTCTGTCCTTTGTCCAACTTGTTCATCTACAGAAACAAATACGAATTTTAGTTCTTTTAAAAAGTGGATCTTGTTTTATACAGGTTCAGATGCTTGTGGCTGAGCTGCGCAGAGTTACGGTTCTCTGGGATGAACTTTGGCTGGGAGTTTTACTGCAGCAGCACATGTACGTGCTCAGACGGATTCAACAACTGGAGGATGAAGTCAAGAGGGTCCAAAACAACAACACTTTACGGAAGTATGTCTTTTTCGGTAATACAAGGGATAATTATAGCAGTTGTTTGTTCTTGGGGAAGTATACAGTCAAATGAATACAGTGGTGTTGCTCCTGAATTCATACTATTGCAGCTGCTGCTTTTTAAGCCTGGGACCTTATTTCAGAAACATTTTATTCTACAGCTAGTATTCCAATCAAATGAGAAACAGCAACAGTCTACCTGTGAGTCCGTTTTGGGATTTCTTTAGTGATGTGTTAGAACCCAATGTACATTAAATTGGGGATTATGACATCCTATAGTTCTTGATTTCCAAGTCAGATGAAATGAGCATAAGCATGTTGAAAAGTGTAATCTGTTCAGAGATCACTGTAAATGCAAGAATTTGGAGCAAACAGAATGTCTTAATCTGATTTTAGTTTTCAGTGTTGAGCAAATCTGTCTTTCTCCCTCACCTGGGTTCTCCTGTGAACGGAATAGTGGAAGAGCAGATACATTTACTGGGTACCTGGCTAAACTTAAGAATGCCTCTTGAGTTCTCTAGTCAGGACTGACATGGAATGGGAGAACAGAATGATCTGAATATCTCTCCCCCTTCTTTATAGTGTAGTGCATCCTCAAGCAATAGTAGTGAAAAGGTTGTTTATTAAATAGTAGTGAAAAGGTCGTGATTTCTGCTCAGAGCTTCTAATCAGGGTTTCTGGTGGTGAACAATGCAATTCAAATGTTTTTTTTAACAAAAAAGTGCAGTTTAAAGGAACATCTATTCAATGTGGAATGAAATACTCTTCATTTTAATATGACCATATTGGAGTACCTCATTTTAGAGATGTAATAGTTTTTGTGAATTCAATGTCTCATTTGTTATTTAATGCTCTGATTGAGGTAAATTAGTTTTAAGGCATTAAAGAGGAAATTTTGTTGTTTTTGTTTTTTATAACAGAGAGGAGAAAATAGCAATCATGCGTGAAAAGCACACAGCTCTGATGAAGCCCATTGTGTTTGCTTTGGAACATGTAAGAAGCATCACTGCAGCTCCTGCAGAAACTCCTCATGAGAAATGGTTTCAGGATAACTATGGAGATGCAATTGAAAATGCACTGGAGAAACTTAAGAATCCTTTGAATCCTGCTAAACCTGGAAGCAGCTGGCTCCCGTTTAAAGAGGTATTACATGCAAGTTGAAGAGCACAATGTAGAGACACTTACTACACCATGTGCTTGACCTTCTCCTCTGCTGTTCCCTTGCCATATCAAAATGACAGTCTGAAACTTTGTCTTCTCAGCAGTCAGCACAGCCACACTGGGCACTAAAGCACTATAATTTTTGCCTGTAGCAAGTCCTATTGACTATCTGTTTATGCATTTCTATCCATTGAAATTATTCTGTGTTTTTCAAATCTTGCATCTTCTCCCATCTGGGATGCTTTTAGTTGTGGGAGCAGAGGGCTTTATTTTCTTTAAGTACTGTGTGAGACTATGCTATTTAAGTTTGAATTTCAGTTTTAACAAGTTGATTCTCTGTTTATCTAAGCATAGTCCTTGGGCTGTGCAGCAGCCTTCAAATGATCAACCCTTCTCAAGGGTATTTTGTTAATGATGTCATTTTTTTCTTATTTTTTTGTGGGTCTGAAGAGAAACAAAATACTCACTTGGCTATTCAGAGCCAGCCTGATGGTTTTTAAAATCTTGCTAGCCTGAGCTGGGGTTTTACATGCAAATAGGCTTTTCTCCCCTTGTACTTCCTCTTTTGCTTTGCAGAACAAACAGCCATTCAGATACAGAAACAGGAGGTTGTTGAATGCTGCTGCCTTTAACCACAGCTCAAATATTTATAAATACAGGAGGAAACCTCTTGAGGAGCATGATTTGTTGTGACTTTGGTGCTTATCACTGCACAGGGTATACTTGCTGTATAAAGGATGTTGTTTAGTTTTTGTAATCTTCATCCTAAACTGTATCTGGATTAGCAGCATGGCGAGGGTGAATGGGAGTTTAAGAAAAATCTTTGTTTTCTGGAAGATGACCACCATCAAGTCTGGTTTGATGGTGTTTTTGTTTCTTGATGCTAACTGTTAAGGTGAACCTCAACCTGAAAGAGAAACATTTCTTTGGAATAGGTAATGCTAAGTTTGCAGCAAAGAGCGCAGAAACGGGCCAGTTACCTCTTACGACTTGAAGAAATCAGTCCTTGGTTGGCTGCCATGATGAACACTGAAATAGCACTTCCTGGAGAGGTGTCTACCAGGGACACAGTCACCATCCACAGTGTGGGCAGCACCATCACTATCCTGCCTACCAAAACAAAACCTAAAAAGCTGCTTTTCCTGGGTTCAGATGGGAAGAACTATCCCTACCTGTTCAAAGGTAAGTAATTGCATTTTTCTCATATTGTCTTGTTATAAATTACACTGTATTAAAGTCAGGAAGATTGTGTGGTGCAGCTCTAGATTTGTTTGCTTGAATGACACAGAGAAAGACGAGTCTCTTCCCTACCTCCCACTTCATCATACATTTTCAAGGAATTTTGTCTTGTGGAACTGAGTCCACAGTGTTTCAAATCCCTTCTTTATAAGGCTTTCATCAGAAGCAGTGCTCTGTTTATATTCTGATAGCTGGATGCAGCTTTCCATAAGCTTCAGTTAGTCCCTCAAAGAGAATTTTAGAGACTTCTTGCTTTTCCTGAAAAACAAAGACCTGTTTGTCATGTTAGTAACTGTTGTGTGTACTGCTCACACAGTGAGCTGGCATTAGAGTGGTGATTCTGGTACGTAAATACCATGGGAATGTCTTGGCTGAACAACTCATCCTTCATCTACATATTATAAAGATATTCGTAGTCTGAAATGTCATAGGTTTAAAAACATTTTGGGCTTTAGGAGATTTTTTTTATCTAGAAGCTAAATTTTAAAGAAATTTATTGCAGGTTTGGAAGACTTGCATCTAGATGAAAGAATCATGCAATTCTTATCCATTGTGAACACCATGTTTGCTACAATTAACCGGCAAGAGACGCCACGGTTCCATGCGAGGCACTACTCTGTGACACCTCTGGGAACAAGGTCAGGCCTGATCCAGTGGGTGGATGGAGCTACACCTTTGTTTGGGCTTTACAAGCGCTGGCAGCAGCGGGAAGCTGCTTTACAGGCACAAAAGGTAATGTCTGTTCTGTGCTACCTAGAGCAAGTCAAAAGAGGAATACTTATTTTGTTTTGCTTTATAATTCTAAGTTATGTAGTCTTACAAGGATTGTGTTTTATTCATAATAATGCAGAAAGGTTCTGTGTATTCATGTATCTTGGGACTTCAACAATAAAATTGAATATGTTTTGTTAATATATCAGTACAGAACGTAACAAAAACACTGCTCTGGCATGATAATTCAAGAGAACTGTTTTTTGTAAATAGAATTCACCTTGGTTGAAATAATTTAATTCTGTATCTTGTTTACTCACTTCATTTTAAGTAGTTTTTGCAGTTATATTTTTGAGATTTACTTTGAGAATAGAGTTAGGCCAAAACAATGTGTTTTCAGTTTTCAAATTACTGAATTTTGAAAGCATTCTCTGAGCTGTAGAAGTCATGCTGAGTAGAGGCATTGATTTTTGTATTTCATACTCACCAAAACTGAATTTGGGATGCTTTTGTGTGGTAATACATACACTACCATTTTTACCTCTTCTAGGCTCAGGACTCTTACCAGACCCCTCAGAATCCTGGAATAGTTCCCAGACCCAGTGAACTTTACTACAGTAAAATTGGACCTGCTTTAAAGGCAGTCGGGCTTAGTCTTGATGTGTCACGTCGTGACTGGCCCTTGAATGTCATGAGGGCTGTTCTGGAAGAACTGATGGAAGCAACTCCCCCGAATCTTCTCGCTAAGGAGCTCTGGTCATCATGTACCACACCAGATGAGTGGTGGAGAGTTACACAGGTGAGTTATAACAGCTGTATTTTACATTTGGAAGGCTGTGGTTTTAATGGGATGAGGGGCAACAAATGCCTGAGGTGTGATACTTGTGAGTTTCGAGAGCTAGTGCTGCTCTGAGTTTGATTAACAGGAAATGTTGGCAATTGTGCCATGTGGAATTAAAACATGGGTATAGACCAGATAACATTATTATACTAGAATTATAAGCCTGAAAAATGAAAACTCTTGTAAGATATCGTCAAACAACAGATAGAAAACTGCTTGGAATAAGTTGGGCTTGATTTGTCTTACACTTACACTTGAAATAATGTTTTAAGATGGTAGTCAATCCAATGTGTTGGCAGAGGATTCCCACAAATAATTTTTTCCTGAAACTCTCTTTTAAGTCATATGCAAGATCCACTGCAGTTATGTCCATGGTTGGCTACATCATTGGTCTTGGAGACAGACATCTGGATAATGTTCTTATAGATATGACTACAGGAGAAGTTGTCCACATAGATTATAATGTTTGCTTTGAAAAAGGTAATTTAAAAAATGCTCTATGTTATTCAAATAAAAGGTTTCCCTTCTTGGTAATTAAAAGAAACAACTTAATTTTTTATCTTAAAGGGAAGAGCCTTAGGGTCCCAGAGAAGGTTCCGTTCCGGATGACGCACAACATTGAAACAGCACTTGGAGTGACAGGAGTGGAAGGGGTGTTCAGGCTTTCTTGTGAACAGGTATGGTAGGAGATTTGAAGACTGAGGGCTATCACTGGCCAAATATTGTCTTAGAACTTTCCTTTTATGCATTCTGCTGCTGGTTGATAGAGTCTTCACCTTTCTGCTGTGATTTTAATTGGACTGACTTTAGCTATATCCTATGGTAGGTATTTAAGAAACATGAGATTGTCCGATAAATTCACATGCAAGTAGTGGTACAACTAAAATTTAGGGTGGAAGGGGGACTTTGAGCTCTAGATTAAAATGCTGTGTTTTTCCTCTTTTTTTTAATGATGTTTTACTTGCCCTCTTCCTTTGGGACTCATCCTATATAAACATGACAGATACATTTTTAAAAAGAAAAATGCTCTGAAGAAGGGAGATTTTTCCTCCTTAAGTGTCTGTGACTCGTGCATAGAGTTTGTGTGGAAGGCTAGAATGTAGTCTTGACTTCCCTGCATTTGTACCCACTGTGGTGTTCTTCCTGTCTCTTTAGTGGTTAGGGTTACATTATGGATTTACGTACCTACTCAAATACAGTATTTTGCATCTAAATTTCCACTATTCTAGAAAGATAATGCAGAATCGAAATGAGTCTGTTTAAAATATGGTGCAGGTCCTTCATATTATGCGGCGTGGGAGAGAGACTTTGCTTACACTGCTTGAAGCTTTTGTTTATGATCCACTGGTGGACTGGACAGCTGGAGGTGAGGCAGGATTTGCTGGAGCTGTCTATGGTGGTGGTGGCCAGCAGGCTGAAAACAAACAAAGCAAAAGGGAAATGGAAAGGGATATTACACGGAGTCTCTTTTCCTCGAGGGTGGCTGAGATAAAGGTAAGTTTACTACAATAATTTTCTGTTTCATAACTAAATTATGCTCTGTGCTTTCATTTCACTTATTTGCATTTTGGGGATGGGGGAAGGTATGGTCATACATTAGCAATAGTTCACGAATTTTATTGTGACAGATTGGGTTTGTTTTAAGGGAAGTGCTTATATTGAACTTAGAAGTATTTAAATGTCAGTTTCTGTATGCTTAATACTAAAATACGTTTTAGTGCTTTGCCTGAATCTGGGCTAGGAGAATAAAAATAGAGGTTTAGAGAGCAGTCTAAATGAAGAATATCTGTTAAGATTTGGCACTTGTAGCAGTGCTAGATGAATGCTATTGTTGAAGGGTTAAGTTCTGCCATAGCTTACTTTCTCTTACCAGTTTGAATTAAGCCCAGTTCTGTAACATCTGTGTCTTTATTGCAGGTTAACTGGTTTAAGAATAGAGATGAAATGCTTGCTGTGCTGCCAAAACTGGACAGTAGCTTAGAAGAGTATCTGAACCTGCAGGAGCAGTTAACAGATGTAGAAAAGTTGCAAGGAAAACTACTGGAAGAGAGAGAATTTCTGGAAGGTGCAGAAGGAGTGGATCATCCCTCCCACACACTTCAGCACAGGTACAGGAGAACCAGGAATTCTGTCAGGAGTCTCACAGTTCAATACAGATGGTATTTTAGCAATGTACCTAGGGGTTAAATGTTAGAAATCTGTATATGAGTAAATAGCTTGGTAAAAGCCATTCTTGCAGTAAGCAGGTCACTGCTTATACAGAAGAACTACTGAAACCGTTTTCTTACTGAATAATTTTATGTCCTGCACCTCATACTCCATCAATATAACCTGTGCTAGTCCATGTTCCACACTTGACCCTCAAGGCAAGAGAGGGAATGTTCTGATTGTGGTGTCCCATCATAATAATTCATATAAGGGAGCTATTGATAAACAGCACAAAAATCTTTTCGTCTAAGTTTCGAATTATTCAAGTTATTTTTGAAAGTTATGTGAAAATGATCAAATATTTCAGAATTGCTAGAATATGCACAGGAATTTATTGTTTTGTAGGAAAACAGTATTAATTAATAACATAACATTGTTAGCTTTGTGTAATGAGAATGTTAACCAGAAAATGAACATAATTGTATTATTCAGTATGGTTCTGTATTCTGTAGTGTTAAGTATTTTCTTGCTTGTAGTACTCACTTGATTCTGTGGCTTCAATAATTCAGGTATTCTGAGCACACACAGTTGCAGTCTCAACAAAGAGCTGTCCAGGAAGCCATCCAGGTGAAGTTGAATGAGTTTGAGCAGTGGATAACACATTACCAAACTGCTTTCAGTAATTTAGAGGCAACGCAACTTGCAAGTCTTCTCCAAGAAATTAGCACCCAAATGGACCTAGGTACAAAATAGTAATTCTGGGGGTGGTTTTAATGGTTTGAAAATAACTTGAGTTTAATATCAGAAGGCATTATGAGTATCCTCTAACTTAAAGGCAATGATCTGTATGTAATAAGTTAAGAAAAAGGGGCTTATTCAAAGGGTGATTTAGAGCATTTCAATGTTTCAGTGCCAAGCTGTCTGAAGAAACTTGCCTGTCTCATCCTACCTGGGCATGAGATTATTCTCTTTTCTTGTTTAAAATTCTCAGTATAAATTCTCTATGCTTCCTTTATCACAAGTAAAAGAATATCTTTGAAAAGGTGTTAATGTTCAGTATTTGTATGGTATAAAATGTGTCTGCTTCAGAGATGTCTTAATTTTAATCATCTTTATTAAAAGGTCCTCCAAGTTACGTCCCAGCAACAGCATTTCTGCAAAATGCAGGCCAGGCACATCTAATCAGTCAATGTGAACAACTGGAAGGAGAAGTTGGTGCTCTTCTGCAGCAGAGAAGATCCGTGTTACGTGGTTGTCTGGAACAATTACACAACTATGCAACAGTAGCTCTGCAGTATCCAAAAGCTGTGTTTCAGAAGCACCGAATAGAGCAGTGGAAAACCTGGATGGAAGAGCTCATTTGTAACATGACAATAGAGCGTTGTCAGGATATCTTTAGGAAGTAAGTTGACAGAATAACAAATTGTTCAAAGAACATAATTTTCAACCTACTACCCTAGTTTTATCATTAAAATAAATACTTTTGCAAGGACCTGTTTAATTATAAAGCGAACCAAGATTAAGTTGTAATTCTAGAAATTTGGAGAAAGATATAAAAACTGCTTTAAAAATACTGTTCCAGAGTTTAATCTATGTACTTCAACACAAAAACCAAGTAACATTGCCCTGTAATGAACAAATGAAGGACCATGTTTGTGGCTTCAGGGTAGTGATATTTCAGGTGTTAGAAATTTTTGCTATTTAAAAATCAATTAAGGAAAGATTAAAAAAAAATCTAGTAGATTTTCAAGCAATTTCTTGTTCCTTTTTTCTTTTGAAGTCAGGCTGTTTCAGCATTATTATGGCTTATTTTAGATTATATTCAGGATTAAAATCTAGATTATATTGAAGCATTCTGTTTCCTTCTTTTTTGTCTTCTATTCATTCTTTGCCTCAATGACAATTGTTGAAGTCCTTGCAAATAGGTGTGAAATATGGTGCATCTTAAGAATTTATTAAAGTATCATTAGGGTAGCTGTCAATTGCTTGTTGATAAGGAAAGGAGTAGGTGATATGGGAATGATTCAAACACTGGTATTTTTCCTACCTACAGAGCAGAATGCAATTTGTTACCACCTGAGAAAGGAAAATTTAGTCATTGTACTTTTTCTTTGCAGGTATGAAATGCAATATGCTCCTCAGCCCCCTCCAAGCATGTGCCAGTTCATCACGGCCACAGAAATGACGCTGCAGCGCTATGCAGCTGATATCAACAACAGGCTGATCAGGCAGGTGGAGCGCTTGAAGCAGGAGGCGGTCACTGTGCCTGTGTGTGAGGAGCAGCTCAAAGAGATTGAACGGTGCATCAAAGTGTTCCTTCACGAGAACGGGGAGGAGGGCTCGCTGAGCTTGGCAAGCGTCATCATCTCTGCTCTGTGCGCGCTGACAAGGTGAGTTCCCTCCTGTGCAATTTCACGTGAGTTCATGTTTGAGACCGTATCAGGAATATTCAAGTGGTGTAATTATGTGAAGGGTGCCACAACAGGCACGTTATCTAAGTGTCACAATTCATCTAGGCGGAATCTGATGATGGAAGGAGCAGCATCGAGTGCTGGAGAGCAGCTGGTTGATTTGACTTCAAGAGATGGAGCTTGGTTCTTGGAGGAGCTTTGCAGCATGAGTGGGAATGTCACGTGCCTTGTGCAGCTGCTAAAGCAGTGTCACCTTGTACCCCAGGACTTAGATATTCCAAACCCCATGGAAGCATCAGAAGCTGTTCACTTAGCCAATGGAGTATATATCTCACTTCAGGTGATACTTTTATGTTATTTTTCCTCCACCATCCTTCAAGGCTTCAGCTAAGTCATTCTTAATAGATTCTTCCTTAATGGGCTAAATGTTTATCTATCGTGGAGCTGAGATTTTTTCTCTAGTCTTACTCTTTATTGCTGATTTCTTCAAAGTTAATAAAAGAGTAGACTTTTGACTGACTGCTGCATCTGACTATATCATATATTTTAGATAATGTCTGCCGCATGGTGGTACTAGTACTAAAATGACAAAAGATGTCACATATGATACTTTTTGAGAGGATAAAATTTATTATTTTTTCATACTTACTTCCTAACAGGAATTAAACTCAAACTTCCGACAGATCATTTTTCCTGAAGCGCTCAGGTGCTTAATGAAAGGAGAGTATACTTTAGAAAGTATGCTCCATGAATTGGATAATCTTATAGAGCAAACAACTGATGGAGTCCCTTTGCAAACGTTGGTTGAATCTCTTCAAGCCTACTTACGGAATGCTGCTATGGGTATAGAGGAGGAGACACATACTCATTACATTGATGTTGCAAGGTAAATCACCTTTTCTTTTCAGTTTAGCTGTGACAGAATGAAGACTGCAGAACATTAGTTTGTCTAAATTATTTTTCTTTTGATATACAGGCTTTTCTTGCCCAAGAATACCCTTAAGCAGAGTGCAGTGTCTAAAGTATGCACTCTTTTCCCCTCTGCATGTTTGTTTATCCGCATGCATACACAGAAGTATGTAGCTGTGGCAATCTACACTTGCATCTGCTTAAAGCTGCCTTTTGGTAGTCAACTTTTTGCAAAATATGTAGTTGTAATTTTATATTTGAAGTTAAAAGATGCTAAAAATAGGAACTAGTTGATTAGTTTGTGGGAGGAACCTGTGAAAGGGAGAGCTTGTAACCATGACACTCCTCATCAAGAGGTTTGGTGCCTAATGAGCTTTTGCCTAATGAGTCAAGGACTTGATTAAAAATCCAAAATACAAACAAAACCCTGAGCAAACAAAAAGACTTGTGTGTATTGTAATGTGGGACAGTACCTTTCTGGGTAAGTGCTTGGTACACAACTAAGCCAATTCAAAAGCTTCAAGTGGTGCTTCCCTTGAGCCCGTTGTGGTGGCTCCATCAGTGGTATAGTAAAGGCTGCTATACCTGTTGAAAACAATTTGCATTTTTCTCTTAGATTAGTTTTCCTCCTGGTTTGCCCATTGACCAGCCTTGTAGTTGAGGGATAAAAGTCACGTAAGGGAAGGAGAGGATAAAACCACCCTTCAGGAACAGCCAGCTCCTAAAACTGCCATAACCTGTGACCTCATCCTCCACCTTTTCACCCACGCTCCTGTCAGTTATAAATGTGGTTGTTATAAAACGGCTACTTGGCTCTCAAGAATGAAAGGTGGTATTTACATCACTAACTATTCAAAAGTTTATCATTCTCGAAGGAAGTACAGGCTGTATCTTCTACCTGTATTTTAAGTTAGCATTGTAGCTGGTCCTTTAATACAGTCCTGTTTTATTTGATACCCTTCACTGTTCTTGTAAGACCAGCGCAAAGAGGGTGGAAAAAGCCTACAGACCTTTCACCTTGTTCAGATGCAGCTTAACTCCAATCTGTTCTGTCTGTGGGATCAGTCAGTTTAAGGAAATCCTATTTATTACTAAGGAATCCTATTTTTTTACTGAGGAAAACTATGTCAATTTTCTTTCTTTCTTTCCTTTGTCTTAAGAGTACTTCATGCCCAGTATGGTGAACTGATTCAGCCAAGAAATGGTTCAGTTGATGAAACTCCCAAGATGTCAGCTGGTCAGATGCTTTTGGTAGCTTTTGACGGAATGTTTGCTCAAGTGGAAACTGCATTTGGTTTATTGATTGAAAAGGTATGGATTTGTTCTTTTTGAAACACTTTAGGAAACTTTAAAAAAAACCAAACTAATTAATTTCCTTTACATTGCTCAGCTAAACAAGATGGAGATACCTCTTGCTTGGCGTAAGATTGACATAATTAGGGAAGCCCGCAGTACCCAAGTTAACTTCTTTGATGATGACAATAATCGGCAAGTTCTGGAGGAAATTTTCTTTCTGAAGAGACTTCAAACAATTAAAGAATTTTTCAGGCTCTGTGGTACCTTTTCTAAAACACTGTCAGGTAAATAAATTCCATATGCCTTTATCCCCTTCTCATTCCATTCAGAAGAATAAAATGGGCGCTTTTGCTGTAACTTTCCTTGATATACGGTGAGGATGCAGAAATGAAAAATAAATTCCTGTGATTTTGCTGTGTTTATAAGCCAGGTAACATTTTTCTGGATGCATCAAAATGTTCTGTTTATAACAAAAATACTATTTCTTTCCCTTTAAAAGGAATCAGTTCACTTGAAGACCAGAATGCTGTAAATGGACCTGTTCAAATTGTCAATGTGAAAGCCCTTTACAGGAACTCTTGTTTTAGTGAAGATCAAATGGCCAAACCAATTAAGGCTTTTACAGCTGACTTTGTGAGGCAGCTTTTAATTGGCCTTCCAAATCAAGCTTTGGGACTGACCTTGTGCAGTTTCATCAGCGCTCTGGGTGTCGATATTATCGCTCAGGTAGAGGCTAAAGACTTTGGAGCAGAAAGCAAAGTTTCTGTGGATGACCTGTGCAAGAAAGCTGTGGAGCACAATATCCAGATTGGCAAGTTCTCCCAGCTGGTGATGAACAGGGCCACAGTCCTGGCCAGTTCCTACGACACCGCCTGGAAGAAGCACGACCTGGTGCGCAGACTGGAAACCAGCATTTCCTCGTGCAAGACCAGCCTGCAGAGAGTGCAGCTGCACATTGCCATGTTCCAGGTGAGATCCCAGCACAGGCTGGCTGTTTCTAAATTGGGTCTGGGGAAAGGGAGTGTGAGTTACAGTGTCTGAGCACAACAAAGCTTGATATTTTGTTGAATAAGTTCTAAAATATTTTAATGGACTTTATAAAGTGTTTTGGTTTTAACTGTACTGTAAAGATATAAGGAAACAGTGTTATTGTGTTGTACTATCAGTGATCTTCATTTTAGAGTGATTTTGTGGGTTAAGGGACAAGGCTGTCTCCATGTCACTTAATAAACCATTTCATAGACTGGTAAGCAAAATTGTCTTGGTTTTAATGTATCACAAGTAAATTATGTCTGAATATTGATGGCTTTTCCTTTAGATAAAAAAATGTATATAAATCACTTCTAGTAAGTTAGTGGAGTGATTAATGGTATAAACATCCAGGCCAGCAAAATTTATATATAATTTAATTTAACACTCTCTAATGATTTAGAACTTTGAGCTTTGCTGCTATTGTCTGACACACAGCCCTTCTAAGTGCCCTTACTTATAAAGTGTACCAGAGCACTGGAATTGCTGTTTGTGATGCAAAGTATTTTGTGCTGAGCAATATTGATAATCAAATGTTGGTGTTACTTTCTTAAAGTGGCAGCATGAAGATCTCCTCATCAGCCGTCCCCAGGCGATTTCTGTCACTCCTCCACCTCGTTCTGCAATTTTAGCCAGCATGAAAAAGAAACTTCACACACTCAGTCAGATTGAAGCTTCCATTGCAACGGTTCAGGTATGACTGTTTTGGGGAGGGTTGTTCAGCAGCATATTAAAATGTCATTAACACAAACCGCAAAATCATCTGCCACCTTCAAATTACGTTATCTGGCTTGCTGTCGTACACAAATGTGATGGTATTGTCATTGATCTCTTTCACTCTGTCTGATGTTTACTGTGACATTGTTTGATTTTGCTGTCTCATCCAAAATGTTCTCTTTGGAATAGCAATAAATCTCTTTAAAGAAAAATACAAATATGTGAAAGTATCTTTCTTTCTGAAGGCTGGTAATGCTCCTTTTCTTTAAGTTTGTCTGCCTTAGATTGTCCTTACTATCATTTTTGCTAGCTAAATGTCAGAAGTTTCCAATGTAGATCTGGGCAAATTAATTATTCTGTGTGTTAAGATTTGAGTGCTGTGGCTTGGGCTCAGTATTTTAGATTTGTTTGGTGCCAGTAATATAGAGTTTTTAATTGTTTAAAACAAATACTGCTTAGCTTCCTGAATTTTAATTTCCTTGTTTAGTCGTGAAGATAGTGTTTATAATAATTTCTTGAATTATTTGCAAAACAATGGAGGATTCCCATAATTCTTAGTCTAGAAATGTGATTACTTTTGCTTTTTTTTGGGTGAGTTAAATCTAGACAGGTAGACTTCCTATAACAATCAGATCTAATTGTGATGTGTACTGAAAATAAACTTTTAAACAGCATAAACTAGTATTTGTCAGTCATTAATACTACAGTATTTTACATACATGGGCATAAGAATACGTCTGCATGTGTTATATATGCATCATTTATTTAAAATTAGACTTAGAATGGTATATATCAGAATTAATTATTTGTGTGGGTTTTTTGGTTTTTTTTATTCCCTAATGCAGGAGAAACTAGCAGCACTTGAAGCAAGTATTGAGCAACGTTTAAAATGGGCAGGAGGTGCTAATCCTGCACTGGCCCCAGTCTTGCAAGATTTTGATGCCACTATTGCTGAAAGAAGAAACCTTGTACTGAAAGAAAGTCAAAGAGCAAATCAGGTACTACAGATTAAGTACAGTACTCTTGACTCCATATGTTTGTTCACTCTTCATTTCCTACTCAAGGTTTATGTAGAAGATATTTTTCTGCTCTGCATCTATAGAGCAAACACAGATAACCAAATACTTCTGGGAATCCCACTTGAAAGCAACAGAAATAATCTTTGTGAGAACTGCTGCAGGGTTGGATGACCCTGAGATGGTACTGCTGCTGTAACAGAGCAGTATCTGAGTGTTTAAAATTCTCAGTTCAAAGGACATGAAAAAAATGCTGTTTGTCTAATAGACAGTGGAAGTAGAATAATTTTTCTCACTCTGGCTTTGATTTTCAGGTCACTTTTCTTTGCAGTAATATCATTCATTTTGAAAGTTTACGTACGAGAACAGCAGAAGCCTTAAATCTTGATGCTGCATTGTTTGAACTCCTCAAACGCTGTCAACAAATGTGCTCCTTTGCATCCCAGTTCAACAGCTCAGTGTCTGACCTGGAGCTTCGTCTGCTGCAGAGAGTGGTAAGCAAAGGGCAAAGCAAAACATGAAACATTTCACAATCACTGCAGGCAGTTCTCAGGCTTGTCTTCCGTTCTCAGTTAGTGTTACATGTACCTTCAAATGGAGTGTGGCTGCAGAGTTGATGCTGTCAGCTGCTAAACACTTGGCAGTGCGATCTACACAGTAAGTGAACTTTATCTCTGGATACAGATAAAGAAATGTTTGTTATTTTTAGGGCACTGGTCTTGAACATCCTATTGGCAGCTCTGAATGGCTTCACTCAGCTCACAAGCAGTTGACCCAAGAGATATCTACACAGAGAACAGTACAAACAGAAAGAGAACAGCAAATAGAAACAGTTTGTGAAACAATTCAGAATCTGGTGGATAATATTAAAACTGTGCTCACGGGTCATAACAGACAACTTGGAGATGTCAAACATCTACTAAAAGCTATGGCAAAGGTATGCCTGAAACATCCTAAAATTTATTTCTCGAACCCATGTTAGTACAGTTTAAGAAAAAAACAGTTGTAGCTTTGTGCATTGTAAAGTATGTAGAAACAGTAAAATGTGTTTGTGCATGTGGAGTTCAAGACATAAAGTTAATTTCATGTTTAAGAATTCATAAAACTTCCTAGCATTAGTCTTAGCAGGCTTTGGTTTAACTGAACCTTTTCTCTCTCTTGGCATTTGAAACATTGTATTTATAAGTCCTCCGGGTTCTTAATCAGTTAAAAAAAACCCTACGATTTAAAAATTTATCTTCTTGATATGTAACTACTAAAAATTAGTTGTTTGTAATCTAATGACAAACTGAGGGGCTGAAAGGGCTAAGAAATGCTCAACTGTATTCTCTTAGCCAAAATATAGCAGTTGACCTTTTTGCACATCTTGGTTACAGGATGAAGAAGCGGCTTTGGCAGATGGTGAAGATGTTCCCTATGACAATAGTGTTAGGCAGTTCCTGGGCGAATATAAATCGTGGCAAGATAATATTCAGACAGTTCTGTTTACATTAGTTCAGGTTATGGGTCAAGTCCGCAGTCAGGAACACGTTGAAATGCTGCAGGAGATAACTCCCACCTTGAAAGAACTAAAAATACAGAGCCAAAGGTAAGAAAGTTGCCATGTCTCATGTGAGAAAAGGCACTTTGCTTACCTACTTTCACATAGAGCACGTCATGGGCACCTACTTGATTGTCTTAGAATTCAGAAATCTTTTTGCAGAATTTGACTTAATTTTCTGTTTGAGTTTTCAGTAATTCAAGTAGTTGCATGAATATTTATCAACTTCATTATGTTTCCTAGTGTCTACAATAATCTGGTGGGGTTTGCATCACCCTTAGTCACAGATACAGCAAATGAATGCTCAAGCCCAACTTCAGCTGCTACATATCAGCCAACCTTTGCTGCAGGTAATTATTGCAAAAGTACAAACATGAAACAACTAGGAATTAATATTTGAGAGGGGATTATAGCTCTCATTGAATTTTGGAATAAAGACAGTTTTTATAAGATTATAAAAGCCTATAAAATTTAAGTAATTCATCATACAATACTGAATGACTGATTGAGCATAGCCTTTGAGATCTGCTTTCACCCCACAACACCCAGAGTATATGGAAAGCATTGTCATTCAACTGAATTATAATTTCTGTTGATATTAGTATTAAAATTTATGGTGACTTTGGAATTAATCCGGAAACCCTACAAAAGCATTCACGTCTGCAAAGTTTTCATTACTTTAAAAACACTAATAACATCTCTCATGAGAAATCCTTTCAATTTAAAGGCTTACTGTACTGTCAATATTTGGACTAGCTACAGGTTTATAATTTCTATCAAGAACAAAAATTGCCTTTCATAACTGCCCTACGAATGATAGAGGTTGAGAACTCAAAAATTTCCTTAGATGAATGCTTAGCAGTAGAATAAAACTTCCTGTTTATGAGGTGAAAGAAATTAGAAAATTGAAAGATTGAAAACTGGTGCTGAGTTTAAAATGCAAATTTAAAATGCATTTGTTCTGAAGACCAGATAGCTGCATTTGATACACATTGAATTGTGCTTTTTCTTGCCTCTATAATATGCTATTATTTTGAAAACTTTAAGTGCTTTTAAACTTTCTTTACAGCTGTACGTAGCAATACAGGGCAGAAAACTCAGCCAGAGGTGATGTCACAGAATGCAAGAAAGCTAATTCAGAAAAATCTTGCAACATCAGCAGATACTCCTCCAAACACAGTCCCGGGAACTGGCAAAAGTGTTGCTTGTAGTCCCAAAAAGACAGCCAGGGACCCTAAAACGGGAAAAGGTAAGTACAAACCTTAAAAAAACCAACTAGGAAAAAAACCCAGCAATCCTGCAACTGACAGCAACAACAAAAAGAAAAAACCTCAGTGGGTCTCTGGGCAGGAATGTAAAGCTGAATTAACTTTATTTTGTCCCTGTAGCCGTGCAGGAGAGGAATTCCTATGCAGTTAGCGTGTGGAAGCGGGTCAAAGCCAAGTTAGAGGGCCGAGATGTGGATCCCAACAGGAGAATGTCTGTGGCTGAACAGGTGAGTTGAAAATAAAGTTCCAGTACTGGTCCTTGCTTTTTAAACACACGGTAATTAGCAGGTGTATATGCTGAAGTGTGCCTTGAGGACTAAAATCCTGTTGTGAATGTGGGGTTCCTTTTGTGGGGTGTGAGCTATTCCAGGGCAAATCAGGGTTGCTGCTGCCTTGTATTGCTGCATTCTTTTTTTTTTTTCTGTGATATGCTATTATTTTCCATATGGGGTGTTCATGTAAAAACATGAATTAGATTAAACTGCCTTTTGTCTGCCATTAAGCTAACATTTGTTCCACAGCTGCTGATAGCCAGGGAGAACACAAGATCTGTACAGCTGCCCAAGGGACAGAACTTGCCTTTGTTCACTAACATAACACAACCACTCCTGTCTCTGGGCAATGGAGTCAGGGACACAGTTGTTCACATCAATTTGAGAATGTTGTGGCTATTTTCAAGATAGGTGCTGTGAATGAGATGTGTAATTGTTTTTTTGCAGTCCAGCTTCCTATTTCTTATATGGACTGCACGAGGTTATGTTTACAGTTAGCTTAGATTTTTTCAGTGAAATATTTGCAGGTGACTTTTGACAGTAAATTCTAAGATCATTTAAACACTTCTAAAATTCCAGCTTATTTTTAATTACTTGTTTGACCTTTTTAATAGGTTGACTTTGTGATTAAGGAAGCAACTAATCTAGATAACTTGGCTCAGCTGTATGAAGGTTGGACTGCCTGGGTATGAGTAGGGAGACAGCAGATCGGTCTGGTTCAGCGAGGTCAGACATCCACCAGAATCAACTCGGCCTCAGGCATCCGTAGCCGCACCACAGTCGGTGGTGATGCATACTGGGGCTTAATCTGAGGAAACCTAGGAAATCTCGGTGCACTGGGAAGTGAATCCTGCAGGATAGCTGCACTCAGGGATACGCTAAACACAATGGTCTGCAACCCCCACGGTCAAGGGTGAACGCTCACCGCTTGAGCAACACGGTTTGTCTTTCTGCTACGGAAGAACTGCAAACGTGTCTGGGGGTCAGCTGCAGAAAGAAATCAGGATGCTACAAACCGCAGAGTGATTTGGAACTCAATTCCACCTGACCCTGTGAACAATTCAGGAAACACCGAACCCTGTTCAAAGAAAAACAGAAAAATGGGGCCGTGAAGAAATCACAGCAAGGGCAGATTTGATGCATTCAGATTCTTGTTCCTCTTGTTACGTGGCAGCAGTGCTGGTTGAGTTGACCAGTTAGTATGGGAAAAGGCTACAAAATGTAAACTTCAGAAATGGACTGAAAGCAAAGAGCTGTACATCAGATACATGATGCATTGGAAGAACTTCTGAGATAGAAGAAAAAGCCTTTGTTCTTTCCTCCCTTTCCTCTTTCCTTTCACTCCTCCCTCCCAGCCTCTCCTTGCATACCCCCCTCTTGGCTTATTCTTGTAGGTTAGGCGTACTTCCAATATACCTTTTATTTCAATCCTTCTACTTCACAGTTTAGTCAAATTAACAACTTAAATTCTGTTTGGTAAATAATTTTTCCAAAAGCACTGAAAATATAGAACATCAATGATTACATATGAGTTGGATGGTCAAATGCAAAATGTAAGTTTGGTTATTTTAAAGTCATTTTTGTGATTCTATTATGTACAGTTTCTCAAAATTGTCACTGTGCATTTAAAAGTAATGATTCCTACAGGCATTTGATTTAATGTGCACTTCCCTCTGCTTGCAGTGTACACTTTTTTGTAATTCAAATGGTCCCTCCAATCTCATTCTACTGTGATTGCTGTAGTTTCTTTCGTACGAAGTAGCTAATCCAATGTAATCTTTACCTTTTTAAAAACCAGGATAGAGTATCTAGTAGAGTTTTACATTGTTGATGACAGATAAACAATAAAGTGATGTTCTGGTGGAGGTAGAGTGATATGCTTTTTACTTCACTTTCCTAATCCTTTTAGTTCACTCTTGTAAATTCTAGTGCTTCACTTCACAGGGGTATACATATAATCCAAGAAATGAAGGACTCTGAAATTTTTGTTCAACTAGATCTGTAAAGATTTCTGCAAAGTAGTTTCCTTTGCCATATTTCTTCTATAGATGGTTGTTCAGTAATGCATCCATAGGGAATTTCCACCAAGGTTTTTTTAATCAGTTCTTGAAGTGTGATTATGGTCAGAAAAATCTCTCTAAAAATGGCATCATCTTAGATCAAGGTCCTGCTTGACTGCTGGTTGTCTAAAAGACTTCTTGCTTTTTTAAGTGGGACACCTTTAGGAAAAGGCAACTTCCTTTTCTTAGAGCAAATAAACCCCACAGAATTCAGTTAAAACTGCAGAATTGTAAAGGTGCTGATAGCTAAAGCAGTAATGCACCCTGGTGTTCTCAACCCAGATAAATTGATGGAGCTATGTATAAGAAGTTCCTCTTTTTTAAACTTGGTGAATTCATTATGCACAGCTGCTGAAAAATGTGGAAAGATCCTTAATGCCATTGTCACTTTTCAGAGTAAAACCACACTTTAAATACAGCATTTTTCTGTCAGAATCTAAGTATTAGAGGATTTGAGCCAAGCCCACTACTGGCATAAAATTAATTTAATTGAAAGGGTTTGCAGCAGTTCATCTGAGTAGGAAGCTTGGCTGGTAATTTTTGGATAATACCAGGCAAGCTTCTGTTCCTTTCAGTATTTGCACTATGCTGACTGCTCTGCCTCCACAGTAGGTCTTAGAATTCACTTTCTCTTCTGTTGCCAATTTTTTGTGGACATGCACTTTGAAGTGTAAGAGTTTTCAACAGTCATATGGCCTTCCTTGCACTCTGATTGCCTGATTACCTCTAGGGAAGTCACAGGCTTTGCATCTAACAATACCCGTGCAAACGCATTCCACTGCCACTGCTTCCTGACCCTCTGCCACACGCATCGTGGAAAGCTGTTGGAATGTTGCAGTGATGAACATTCATATGCAGAACAAGACACTTGATACTGTTGGTCCTTTTCATTTTTCTCCAGTTAAAAATAACCTTGTGAACAATCTGTTGGAGAAGCGTGGTGACAGGAGTGTGTTGTACCTGCTGTTTTGTTTCTTGGAAGCTGGGGGGAAGGGAGGGGTAATGCACTCACCTGTGGCTCATGTATTATACCTCTGCCATCCAGAAATGAAACACTTGTGTGGAGATGGGTTCTTACTGCGTAATTTAATAAAGTTTTAAAAAATAAAAAAGAATATGTATTTTTAATTTCCTTGTACGCAAAACTGTGTAGCTGTGAAAATTACAGGGAAGAATAAAGTGCCTGATACAAACAAATATAACCCAAACCCCAAATCAGAGCAGGATTCTTCAGAGACTTCTAATGCAAAGGAGACAGCTCAGATGTGCAGGAGTTAGTGGGACTTTCACTGTCGGCTTGGGTGCTGATGCCTTTTTCTTGGAAATGTTGACAATATGGGGGCTGGGTGCAGTCTTGGTGAAACCTAAAATTCAGATTCTGCATGCACATCCTGCACAGTAAATAAGACTGCATTAGTTACATTCTCTTAAAAGATATTTCTTACAAAGACATGAGGGTACTTCCTTTATTTTCAGTAAAACTGGTGTTTATTTTTCTCTCCAGTGAGGCACACCTAGAATAATGCGAGTCTGGAATCACCTCTCTAAATACATAAAACCAGCTGGAGCTATAGAAATCAAATAGCTCAACTGATGGTAATTTTTTGCCTGCTGCTTACTTACAGTAAATGTTAACCAAGGGACCATGCTCTAAAGTAATTTTTCAAAGCCAAATTCCACATATTCTCAGCAGTTTTGTTATCCCCTCATGATTGTATAGCGTTGTGGTTGAGATGCTCTTGACTCTTTGAAAATTGAGTTGCTTGTTTGACTCTCTTCCCTCGCTCTTTCTGTAAAGCCAGTATTTGAGCACAGCTCTGCCAGATGAGTTGCTGGGATGTATTAAATTGGAGTCATTAGTGGTGTTCTAGATTATTTTGGTATAGGATAATGGCACTGTCAATATAAATTGAAAATGCAGCAGATCTGTACAGTTAACAGAAATTAGGTTTGTATTTTATAGGAACTTCATGGTCTGGTTTTGCTTTGCAACAATTAGTTTTGCCCTGAAGGATTAGTCTATTTAAATAGTAATGTTTTGTAGAATTTTTCAAGTGTCTGTAAAAGACTCAAGTCCCCCATATAAACTGGACATAAATAAGAGGGAAGGAGCTAGTTTTCCAAGGAAGAATGAGTGAGAGATCTAGAAAAGCATTGGTGACAGTCAAGCTTTGGGGTATCTGCATGAGAAACACCATATAAACATACTCCTTCAGAAATATTGGAGAGAGTTGGAGAAGTTAAAGCTCTGTTTTTTCTAACTGCTGTAGTCTTTAAGGTTAATTTACTTCAATTATTCATCAGTATGTTCTGTGCCTGTTACATTAGCCATTCTGTTTTAATACACTCAAGTACTTCAAGGGTTTCTTTGCTTTCTTTTTTCCCCCTTTTTTTTTTGTCAAGCTTTTCCTAAAATTAGCAGACACACTTCATACATTAAAGAATTTGACTAGGAAGAAAGTTTGAGATACCTACCATCTGTGTTCGTTAATATGGTGCCAAATTATAAAATGTGGGTTTTTTCTTTAATGGGAAAGTTATCAGTGTACTGTTAACATTTTAGCTAAAGAATTTCCTTGAAAATACAGATATTATCTACAAGTACTGCTGTGTACTTAAATGCATAGCTGATTAGAGCAGTTTTGGCATTCATCAGTCTAATTTTTTATTAATAGCATAATAAATGTGTATTAGGTATGCTGAAAGGGTGGAGGCTTGACATGTAAACTTTTTGAGTCTGTTCTAAATGCACAGAGCAATTGCACTGCCCCTTTTAAAAATGCTTTGGAGTCAGCTTGGGCATTTAATTTCCTGTGCATGTGCTAAGACAGAATCTTGGTGCAGGAAGAATTGATCCCATTGCAGCGTGGTCTGTGCCATGCATAGAGGCAAACAAAACGGTTGTGTGTAGCTCAGGTAGGGTACAGGAGGTTGGAATGAGCTACTGCTCATCCTCTGCCTTCTACACTAGGGCTCAGATTTTAACAATGGAATTTATAATTACATGTATATGTAGGCACACAAATTTTATTTTACGTGGTGCTTCACAAGGCCTGGCTGCTCCACAGTGCTGTGGGCCCTCTCTGGCATCTCTGGGCATGAGGGCACCCAGCAACACTTACCTTTCCCTCTGCCCCTCTGAGTTATGGAGCAACCCTTAATAGGAGGAAAAGGCACCTCTGCAGGCCCTCTGGGATGGAGAAAAGCTGCAAGGCCACCTGATTTGGGAGCTGGCATTTGAAAGACTGGCTGGAAGACGGTGAATGTGATGGGCTGGAGATGATGGAAATGGCTGCTTTTTGCACTGGTAAGTGCTTGGGTTTTTTTGTGGTGAGAATCACCAGGATGATCCAGGAGCTGGCTGATGGTATCAGATAGTCAGAGCAGTGCTGCTGCAGGACACTGCAAATACCGTAGGAACTTCAATGCATCATAAATCACAGAATGCTGAGGGGTTGGAATTGACCGTAAATACCATTTAGTCCTAACCATCCTGCCATGGGCAGGGACATCTCCCAGGATTGAATCTCCCTGGGCAAACCTGTTCTCATCACCTCAGTAAATAATTTCCTCCTAATATCTAACCCAAATTTTCCCTCTTTCAGTTTTTACTATTACTCCTCTTCCCGTCACTACACTTCCTGACGAAGAATCCCTCTCCTTGTAGGCTCCCTTCAGATACTGGAAGGTTGCTATGAGGTCATGCTTCTGTATGGCTCCATACTCTTAACAGACTAATAAAATTATTGCTGGCATCACTTCCTTATGAAATCGCCTTTTGTGTGAGCTTTGCTGTGGTAAATTACAGATTTTGAGAGTGAACGCCACCATTTAAAAGTGTAAAAGGCTACACGAAAATACTGTTAGCTTTTAGCAACATGGGAATGAATTTGAAAGTTATTCAGTATAGAATCTGTTCTTAACATACATTCTTGAGTGAGTGTGAGAAGCACTCTGTGAAAGACCAAACTATTCAGGACTGTAATGTTTGCTTTTATAGTGTCCTCCTTAGTCCTCTCTTTTTCTCTCCATCAGGCTGGTGCCAGAGAAGTTTTGTGCCCGAGATGTTTTCTTTGCTCACGTTATAGCCTTGTGTTGCATCTCGGGCACAGTGATTAAGCTCATTACCACATGTGCCTGAAGCATTTAGAAAGCTGAGTCAGAAACAGTATTTATATCCCAGTGCCTTTCTCCTGTATTTATTCCCAAAGTGCCACAGGTTCTGAAGGAAATAAAGCACGTTGTTACCAACAGCTTTCACCCTGTACTGGACACTGGTGAGGCCACGCCTCGGGTGCTGCGTCCGGTTCTGGGCCCCTCCGTTCAGGACGGACACTGAGGGGCTGGAACAAGTCGAGAGAATGAAGCTGCGGAAGGGTCTGGAGCACAGGTCTGATGAGGAGCGGCTGAGGGAGATGGGGGTGTTTATTCTGGAGAAAAGGAGGCTCGGGGGGAACCTTACCACCGAAAGGAGGCTACAGCCGGGTGGGGGTCTGGAAACAAGTGACAAGGACAAGGGGACACAGTCTTAAGCTGCGCCAGGGGCGCTTTAGGTTGGACATATGGAAGAATTGCTTCATAGCAAGGGTGGTTAGACATTGGAACGGGCTGCCCCGGGAGGTGGTGGAGTCACCGTCCCTGGGGATGCTTTAAGGAAAGACTCAACGTGTATCACTCAGTGCCATGGTGCAATTGACAAGGTGGCGTTCGGTCACAGGTTGGACTCAGAAGTCTTTTCCAACCCAGCTCATTCTGTGACTTTGGTCGGGTTACCCCGGCCTGCCGCGGTGTGAGGTACCAGTCCCCGCGGGCCCTACGCTGCCTCACAGCCGCACTGCGGCGCGGGAGGCGGGGCCCGCTCACGCCCCGCGCGGTTCGAATTCCGGCAGCCAACCGGCGCCCGGCGGGGCGCTGGGACTGGCCAATCACAGTGCGCAGGAGGCCCGCGGGGCTATAAAAGGCGGCGGCGAGGCGAGGTGAGGGAGGGCGTGGCAGCCGGCGGTGGTGCGGGAGCCGCGCAAGATGGCGGAGGGGGACAACAACAGCGTCTACCAGCTGGTGAGGGAGGGTGGCACCCGGCAAGGGCTGGCGGCCGTTCCGGCCTGCCGGGGGAACCGGGCCCGCCCTGCCCTACCCATCCCTGCCCTGTCCTACCCGCGGCGGCGCCGTGTGACGCCGTTCGGCTCCCGCAGGGTTCGGTATGGGATCGGCTCGGGGCCCGGCGGGGCCGCGCGTGGGGCGGCTGCTGCGAGTGCAGGCCCGGGGCGCGGGATCGGCGGCTGCGCTGCTGCTCGCGGGCCAGGCCCCCATCAGCGCTTGGCGTTACTGGACGTGCGGGGGTTACCCCGAGTGTGTCCGTCTGTCTGTCAGTGTATGTCTCTGTCTGAGTGATTGTGTCTGAAGCCTCCCGCTGCGGGACCGAGCGCCGCAGCGATACGTGAGAGCGGCAGGCGCTGGGTGATCAGCTTAACTAAATGTGCCAAGACGGGCTTGAATAGTTAAATAAACACAAGGGTATATATATAGTTATGCCTCAACTGGTAAGCGGCTGCCGTGTGAAATGGGAAAATCGCTGTAAAAGCCTGTGAAGCGGTAGAGGTTGGAAGCGTTTGAACGCTGCGGTGCAGCAACGCCAGGCTGGGCACAGGGAGCAGCTCCAAGACCTCAGAGCTTGGAGGGAGGCTCCAGTGTTTGCAGAAAGTTCACGGAACTGTATTGTCCTTGTTATTTAGTGGTGTTGGAGTTCTCGTTGGAATTAAGTGTAGCACATAGCTGAGCTGTTCTGTTACCTCTGCACGGCAGACGTGCATGTCGAGATGGCTTTTCACGTCTTGCTGCTCGAGCAGCTCTCTGTTCTGTTCACGGTTACCTGAGTTTTGTAATCTCTGAGATGCCATCTCCCACTGAGGGGAGACTGTTAAGCTCTGTTAAATGTGGAACACCTCAGGTGAACTGCTTAACAAGCTGCTGGCAGCACGGGTGGGGCCTCCTTGCAGGAAGCTGTAGGGAGGAATGTAGGAATCCCATAGGAAGTGGAGTTTAAGGGCTGTCTTGGGAAGCTTGTAGGAAAACTTGCTTTGCAGTCTAAATGTGATCAGTTGGGTAACTTTACTGTGGATTCTGAGTCTTTATGCATCTTCATTATAAAAAGAAACTGGCACTGGGCAGCAGCTAGAAAGCTTCAGTTTAATGTGGTGGAGTTGTCGTGGAAAATACATTTCTTTTTAAATAGTTATCATATTAGTATTCCAGATGTTGACACTGCAAACTTGGGTGGCTTTAGCTAGGCTTTAAAACTTGACTTCTACTAATCTGGGGGATGGGGTGTGGTAAATGTGAGACTGGGGAAAAACACCTTGGCAAAATCTGGGAGGAGGTATTGTTTGGCCTATACATGCTGCTAGGATCTTGACTATTTTAAAGTATCCCTGCTACAGTGTCATAACTTACTACAAAACTCACAGTATTATTAAAAATTTAATTACTCAGAAGGGTTTGTGATCTTTAATTATTGCACTGGAGTTTTTTAGCTTCTTCAGTGTGGGAATTAATTTGATACTCTGGTTAGTAAAGGAGTTTTTTTCTCTTTTTCTGTAGGCTTCTGAAACTGCAAGCTTGGAAGAGCAGTTGCAAGGATGGGGAGAAGTGATTTTGATGACTGATAAAGTTCTTCGTTGGGAACGGGCCTGGTTTCCTCTGGCACTGATGAGTGTTGTTTCCTTTTCTTTCTTGTAAGTACCTTCTGGAGGGAGCCTGGAACATCGTTGCATCTTCATGGCTGATACTAAACTTATTAAGAAAATTAGTAGGACATCTGGAGAAGTCTAATAGGAAGGCTTTTACTCCAGGTTCTGTTTCTTAAAACGTGTGAACTTTGTTGGAAATTTAAAAACAGAAATATTGAAAACAGAAAGTAACACGAGTCACATCCTGCTCAGAGATGGGACAGTGCTTTCTGCAAAAGCTGTTTGCCAGCAGTAGTTGCTGGGGTTTTTACTGTGCTCAGCTGAATGTTCTTTAGTGGTGCAATCATGTTCTGCCCTCATTCTTTGTACCCTGCTTCTTAGTCAGATTTACTGATCTCCTTTGGCTCTTTTCCCTCCCAAACTAATAGCAGTATCATTATGGAAAGCTTGTTTCCATAGGGCAAGATTTCCTATTTGCATCTTTGCTGTGGTGTTTAGGGTAAGTTCAGGGTTTTTTTCAGAACTCAGGTTTTTTACATTCTCTGTCATGCCCTTTGAGAAAGGGGGGGAAAGGGAAGGCTGCAGGTAACTTCCAGTCCAGGGTGGGAGGATGTTGCCTGTCTGACTGGAGGAGCTGGAGGCACTTAGATGTACCTTTATGTAACATGGTAGTAAAGATTACTTGACCTGCCGTGCACAGACAGCTGTTCATGCCAGCTGTGCAGTTTTCCAGTTGTATCTGTTCCTGCAGTAAGGAGAGGAGTTAGAGAAATAAATGTTGAACCAGCTGAGACAGGGATAATTGTTCTTTTGGCTAATGTATCTTATGGTCCTCAGGGGATGTGAGGAGGATGGAAATCAAACAGAAACTGTAAACTTTTAAAAGAAGTAATTGTGTGAAATTGAGGGTATTCGGTTATGAATTCTGTGATTATAGAAGGACAGATCTTGTTTTGAATAAGACTTTGTGGAAATGCAGAACTACTTCAGGTTCTGAATTCGTCAAAATGACCTCGATAATCCAGCACAGCAGCATTGTGCAGATGTACGGAACACCTGGCCCTGCAGTAGCACTCTGTAGATGTACAGAACACCTGGCCCTGCTGTGGACTGTGTTATTTCTTTGCTTTTACTATTTCAGTTTTCAGAAAGTTCTGTGAAATACAGTTGAGTAGCAGAGGCCCCAGCTGGGTGTTACCAGACTCTTGGGAGGTGAGCTGGTTCTTGTCCAGCTGCCCTTCTGCTGTGTTTGAGTGAAGGCAAACTGAATACGGAAAATGCAACACTGTCCTAAGTGGAGATTGATGGCCTCTTGTCCAGAACAGGTTTGGCTGGCTCTCCCAGGAGAGACAGAGCAAATGACAACCTGTAGTGGATCTGAGCTCTGTGACTTGAACAACAGAATTACAGCTTTTACTCTCCCTGGTTATTTCATATGTTTGCTCACTCATCCTCATCCCTCAATCAGTGTTAAGTTCACTTTGTGTCAGTTTCTGAGAGTATAATAATGATGAATTTTTACTTCTAGTGAACTTTATACCTTGTTAGTTTGTAGCATGTTCTTATCCAGTACATTAAGAGAAAAAGGTATTTTTTGTAATTTTGTCTGAGGTTAGGCAAGAGAGTAGGTCTACTTTTTAAAGTTCTGAGCTAGTCTGAAGAAGTGACCAAGCATGTCTAGTATTTAGTAGTTTGAGCATTCAGAAATAATTCATCTTCTTTCTGCAGGATGATCTACTATTTGGACCCATCGGTTCTCTCAGGCGTCTCCTGTTTCGTTATGTTCCTCTGTTTGGCTGATTACCTGGTTCCTGCTCTTGCTCCTCGAATCTTTGGCTCTAATAAGTGGTGAGGAAAGTTTCAATTAAAACAGTTTCTTGAGTGTAAATATGATCTTTATCAAAATGGATATCTGATTTGCAGGTATCAAATGGTTACTTTGTGGAGTCATTGTAGTGAGAAATTGGCTGTCCCTATAACGTGAAGTGAGGACAGTAGCAAGATGTTCTTAATTCTTTTTCTGAAAGACAACTACTGCAACATACCTTTATTGTTCCTTTTCTTCTGGAAAAATAAGATTTTTTTTGCGAAGTGGGCACGTTCTTTACTCTCCATTAAGCACGCTAGTTGTTTCTGCTAAACTAGTTTTTAATAATTAATGGATAATAAATCCTAAGAACTAAAATTATGTGGAAGGGTATTGATTGTATGTTTGGAAAGAGGCAGTAGTAAATGTGATGAAGAAAGAGAGTAATGCAGAGAGTATGAATCTGATTGTGAGTGAAGCAGATTTGAAAAAGAGCAAGGCTTGTATAAAAGCAGTAACTTGAAGAAGAAGCTAATTTGAAGTAAATTTTGAGTTAAAGGTGAATTAGTGTGTCTGCTCTAAGATGACTAGTGGATAAATGTTCTTATGCAGGTGTGTATTAATTGTGTGTATCACACTGGTATCAGATTAAGAACAGTGGTCTTTGGTTTGAATGTGGTTGCACTTTGGGAGTCAATTTAACAGAGTCAGCATACAGAAAAATTACATGGGCACTTCCGTTGCAGTGCTCAATGAGAGGTATCAAACTAAGCAAAGCAAATGCCAGGATAAGCCCTGGATACATTTTTACTGCTGCAAAAATGTCATGGGAAGTTTTTCAAAATTTTAAATTAAATCTTGAATTCTTATTTCTGGATTTTTTTCCTCCCTCTAACGAAAGGACCACGGAACAGCAGCAAAGATTTCATGAGATTTGCGGCAATTTGGTGAAATCTCGTCGCCGGATTGTTGGCTGGTGGAAGCGCCTCTTCACTCTGAAGGAAGAAAAGCCTAAAATGGTATTGAGTTCTAGGAGTTAATCTCTACTGTCTTAATATTTTGTTTGCTTTAGCTTTGTCTAAAGTATTTTAACAAGGCACATGCCTAAATGAACAAACCAAGAACTGGCAGTTCTGGCTGTGACTTGATTCTGGTCACACATTTATTCAAACCTGGAGTGGCAAGATACAAGACTTACAAACTTGCAGTTCTGTGCAGTTTAGGAGCGTACCCTTGATAATAAGGTAAAGGTAGACTGGATATCTCTGGATAGGTACATTTTTGGAAACAAGCTGTTTCCAGTGTGCAGAAGCTGTCCAAAGAACTAGATTTTTAGTAGTGTGTCAGCTGGTACATGAGTCACTGAGCCACTGCCCCAAAACCAGCTTTGGGGGCAGTATGTGGGGGTGGCATGGTCTGGCACTACGGGATATCTGGGCTAAAAACAACTTGCATCCAGTCCAGCTCGCAGTCTGAAACTAAGCGAGAACATACAATTACAGATCCTGTAATCTCAATTTTAACATGCCTGTGCATAGGTATCGTGTGGAAGAGCCAGAAAACTTCAAGTTAGGTTTAAATGTTGAAGTGCTGCCAAATACTGAAGGGAAGGGAGAATCCCCAACAGGTCTGTGGTAACTTTTCCGTTTTCACTTCTTAGTACTTCATGACCATGCTCTTCACTCTTGCTGTGGTTGCCTGGATTGGACAGCAAGTTCACAATCTCTTTCTGACCTATCTTATTGGTAAGTGTGAGCACGCAAAACACAAGGAACTCTTTTGTTAGCTGCCTGAAATGGATCGAGACTGGTAGTACTTTTTGATGAAGTGTGGTGGGTATTTATGTTGCAGGGTTATTTCTCTTTTCAAGCAGTTAATGGGGCTTAAGGGAAGCAAAGAATTGCAGAGTTGACAGAAGCATGTTAAGGGAGTATTAATTATTTTTGTTTTCCTCCTCTTTAGTAAGTTTCTTGTTGCTGTTTCCTGGACTAAACCAGCATGGGATTATCACAAAGTACATTGGAATGGCGAAAAGGGAGATCAACAAACTTCTCAAGCACAAGGAAAAGAAAAATGAATGAAGACTTAATTGATATTCACTCTAGTAAAAGGTTTTCTTGGGAACAGTTTTGAGAATTAATGTATAATTAAGACAATAGAAGTTGTATTTCTCACTGACTTTTTTTTTATTGGCTCCCTGATGAAGTGAAAAAGTCACTCCAGCAACTGCTGTGGGTTTTTCTCTTGCTGTGCTGAGTAGGGTTCTACAGCCTGGAGCTGATCCTGTCTGAACGATCCTCTCCTTTGATGTACGGAGCTTGTTAAGTGTCTTCATCCAAACTAAGAGACCCTGTGCATAACTACCCCAACAGCAGAGCTGTAATGCCTGATAGTATATCTGTAACTGTGTTAGTTTTGCTGATCATTAATTGTGGCTACAGAAAGTGTGAAAGGCAGTTCTGAAGGCTGATGCTTCTTGGAGGCTTGTTACTACTGATCCTTGTGGCAGGAGGACTATTAGCTGAGTGAAAATGGCCGTAGGTGAGGGTGTACTTCTAAAATGGGGGCAGAAGGTGGTTCCATTGTCTCACTAACTGCTTCCTTTGGCTGAGTGTACCTGAGAATGTGTTGAATAGGGGTCTGGAATATATAAATTTATAGTTCAGTTATTTAGCTGTAGTGTGAACTCATTGCACTGAGACTGCGGGAAATGAGTGACAGTGTATGTAACTTTTACAGCTGATTGTTCTGGAAACTGCTGTTGTTATGGAGCCTTGTAGCACATTTGGTTTTATGAATGTTTGTCTGTATACAAAATTACTCTGAATATGCTGAGTTTGACTCTGTAAATAAGCGTGAATTGTTTGTGCTTTTCTATGACTTCTCCCTCTTTTTTTAAAACTGAACTTTTTTCTTTAAAAAGCTAAAACCTGTGTTAATGTTTTAAAAGTTTACTGTTTTAAAATGAACTCTCTTCAGTGTCTATTGTAACTGTTAAATAGGTAAATACAGACTAAAGAGAAACTACTTGAAGACTTGCTCTTTGTGAATGTATGGGAAAGAGTGTCAATGCATTTTTCAGTCAGGAAGGGACACTGGGAATGGTTGAGGAAGTGCTGTGCTGAACTGACACAGCCTGTCGCTGGGAGAGATCCTGGGTGTGTAAAGCCAAGTGATGACACGGTGCAATGTCCCAGAGCTGTGTTCCCAAGAGTTGAGAATACACTAATACCAGGTTAGGTGTGCCCATCTGCTGTCACAGCACCGAATGCCATGTTCCCCTTTGGAGTTCGAATTGAGTACAGACACAGCCAATCAGCCGGGGTTTTGCTCACCGCAGCTCCGTGTCTCCGTGTCACAGCTCCCCCTGTCCTCGCCCGGGCGCTCGCAGTGCTCGGGGCTCAGCTGCTCGGGCCGCGCTCTCTGGCTGGCGGAGTGCAACGTTTTGTCCCTCGCGCCCTGCCGTACCCGGGTGCACGAAGCGTCCCTGTTGCTATGGAAATCGGGCGGTGGCGTCGCTCCGGAAGTGCGGCACACGGCTTCGGCCAATGGGGAGGACCAAGCTTGCGCCGCGAAGTCTCGCGATATCTCTCCCCCCGCCGATGGCCCTCCCATCACCCCGCGCGGCCGGGGCTCTTCCTTTTCCGCCATCGCGCTCTCGGTGAGTGGGACTGGAGTTGCGGTCGTGCCGCATCCGCCTCGTCCCGGCGCCATCCGCGGCCCGCGTCCGCCCCACCCGCGCCGTCCGGGGCAGCGGGTACCGCCCGACGCGCCTGGCCCGGTTTGAGCCGCCGGCACGGGCTCTGGCGCTGTCCGGAGCCACCGGAATGCCGGGTGGGGGGCAGAAGCTCCCGCCCGTGGCCCCGCGCAACGCAGCGATGCACGGCCGGAACCCGGCACGGCGGCCGAGCCCGCCTGGAGCTGTGGGGAGCTGGGCTGGGCAGGGCGCGGGGGAGCCGCGAAGCTGGTGGACTCTAGGGCGTGCGGATCGTGCGGCGAGGCTGGGGAGGAGGTAGCGGAGCGCGGGGGAGCGGGCGCGGTCAGGGCCCGGAGAGGAGGCGGCCCCGGCATAGGGGGCTGGCGGCTCTCGCCGCGGGGCGGGAATTGGCTCGCGCGGTGGTGGTATCTTAGTGGTGAAAGTCCTCGTGTACCACAGGATGTGCTTCAGTGGCCGGGTCAGGGACTCCTTTGTGGACGGTTCCAGCAGCGCCTGGGCTCTGTCAGAGAGGAGTGGGAGTGTCAAGTCATCTCTGGCGTACCGGGGGTGCTCCAAGGCTCCTTTTCGGGAGCATGTGAGAGCTGCTGGCGGGTTCCATTTCCGAAGTGCTGTGTTTGTACATCCTGCAGGTTTTTTGCAGATCAATGAACCGAGCAGCATCTGTTGATTTAATACCACGTAGGATCTAGTTATTGCACAGGACTGGTACTGTACAATTGGGTTTTAACGACAGATTGGTTTACCTGGGGAACTCTCGCACTGCTAACATGGTGTCTGGATGGTGGGTTTGAAATTTTCGTGTGTGTGTTCTGATAAAGCCAAGTTTAAGTGTCAGATATCCTGACTTGTTATGGTAGGTGTCTCTTCTTGATCACAGCCAAGTGTGTGACTTGGTTTGCTTCTTTAGCGTGAGAGTGCTTTTTAAGTTTTAATGCAACTTTCTGTCAGTTTTGGATCTTTTAGATCTAAAATTAGCCTTAAAAGAAGCTCTGCTCAGTATTTCTGTGCTGAAGAGCTGATGCAGTAACTGCTGCCCTTCCTGCAGGCACCATGGTGCGGATGAACGTTCTCGCCGATGCTCTCAAAAGCATCAACAATGCAGAGAAACGTGGGAAACGCCAGGTACTCATCCGGCCGTGCTCCAAAGTGATCGTCCGCTTCCTGACCGTGATGATGAAGCACGGTAAGTCCTGGCAGTGCTTCGCGGGAGTGTTTGGGGGTGCTGCTGTGGTAAAAGAGTAAATCAGGGTACTTGAAGTAGTTTATTGCAACATAGTTAATTAGTTGTGTTATTGTAGCTAAGAGTTACATGTTTCTGTGCTGGTCTCCTGCAGGTTACATTGGTGAATTCGAGATAATTGATGATCACAGAGCTGGGAAAATTGTTGTCAACCTCACAGGCAGACTCAACAAGGTAGGATTTGTCTTCCTGAATTCAGTTCTCCAAGGAAGTGTTGAAGTGAAACTTTTTTTTTAGTTTTGTTTGCCTGCTCCGCTTCTGAAAGAACTGCTTATAAGGAAGGTGATATTTGTTGAATCTGTGTAAATAAGAGTAGCATGGATGTTATCAGTTAAAAGGCTGGTTAATTTGTCTAGATTCATAATGGTATGGGTGACTAAGTACATTTCTTTTAAACTCTGAATATGTAAGATACGCTTTCAGGGAAGTCTGCTTGCAAGTGCTGTGTATTTCTCTCTCTTCAAAGGCTTTCTGGCTACCTAGTGCTTTCTCAGTTTCTTTGATGTTTAAGCTATCTGGAAGACTTGTCTTAAAAGATAGGAGCTGAGTTTGTTTCCAGTTGATGTTTGATACCTGCAGATGTGGAGAAGACAAGCCATTCTCCTGCTGCCAGGTGGGCGTTGCTTGCAGTGAGGGAAAGTTGGATGTTACATTAATTGGTGCTTGTTAAGTTCCTGGGGCATATGAGACATTAATGTGTTTTTTGGAAAAATTTTAAAGATTTTAAACATAATGTGTGTTTTGGAAAAATTTTAAACAGACTACTGAGCTGTGTAGTTCTCTGGTGACTTTCTATGCATCATTGTTTACAGTTAAGCTCTTCAAGTGAGAGTTGGCTCTTCAGTAAAGAAATAAAAAAATTACTTGGTCAGAATACGTTGGGGGCTGTTTCCATGATGAATTAAATATTGCATCTGAAAATTGCCTGAGTGTATAAGGCACATAATCCTGACCCAAAATTACTGTAGTAATTATAGTGTTATGTGTGTGTAATAAGTGATGCATGTCACATTTGAGCGTAGCGTTCCTTGAACTCTTCCGGGTGATTTTGTAATGGGTCTTCCAGGTTGCAGCTGTATATAATGTTTCTCTCAGTCATTACATAAGGGAACAGTTGTGTGTTTCAGAATAATGTGCATAGTGCAGGAAGGTGTGTTTCTGGTTTGGTGCTGGATAGTTGTTAAGATAATTGGAGCTGGTGAGATAACTGGAGGTGGTGGTCATGGTCAACAGTATGATAAACTTGAAAACTCCAGTAACTTTCATGTATGTTAATTTCTTCCTAATTGAAATGTACATGTTTTTTGCTAACCATGTACGATGGTTAGAGGTAGAATATCCCTGAGCAATCACAAGAATTTTGCTGATGTTACAGAGTGCTTTTGTGCTCCCCCAAGTGTGGGCATTACTTGGGTGGTGTAGTTTCAGCAGCAGTTTAAGGCTGTCTAGGTGAGGAGGAAGGGGTGAGGCTGCGGGGTAACTGGTGAAGAGTTGCTGGGTGTGAGGGTCCTGGGTGGGGTGGAAGGAAGCGCCGCTCATGCTGCGTGTCATGGAGTGTGTGTAACAGCACTTCAGTTAAAGTCCTTCAGGCAGGGAACTGGGGTCACAAATGTGCAAATCTGTGAAGTTCTTCAGTTTGTAATAGAATCCTCTTTTACAGTGTGGTGTAATCAGTCCCAGATTTGATGTTCAGCTGAAGGATTTGGAAAAGTGGCAGAACAACCTGCTGCCTTCCCGTCAGTTTGGGTAAGTACGAGGAAGGGTCAAGTGTGTGTTGTGTGTAAAAATGTGGGGGTTTGTTACACTCGCAAACTGCCTAAGTTAGGCTCACCTGGCACCTTTTCTCTGGTCGGTCTGGAGGGAAATACCTGTCTAAAAATCCATCTTCCATGTAAATTCCCTTTTTAACTAGTTTTAAAGGGATACTGCTAAGCAAGGATCTGTTTCTGCTTGGCTTTGGTAAAATCCAAGTTTCACTGTTTCACGGTTCAATGGAAAATAGGACTTTTTTCATACTTATTTTGGTTTTATGAATGGCCATTTTTAAATGGGGAAGGAGTTATTTAAGTTACCAGGTCACTGGAAGTAGACTATACTACTTGAATTGAAATGTCCTGGTTGTGTGCAAATTAATCTGATGTGAAGTGATGAGAGACTTGGAGCCTCTGTTAAATAAACCTTCACAACACAGGAAATCTTAACTATTGTGCAGTGTATTTTTTCTTCACAAAATGTACTGAATGAATCAAAAGCAGTAAATCCCAGTGCACCAGGATGGCAGAGCTAGAAGAGTTTCCAGGGCCTCAGCCAGTCTGTCCCATCAAAGGAAGAAGTAACAGTTCTGTGCTGTTTCTGTTCTTAAAGCTCCAGCAGTAACTCCTACTTCAGCTGTTCCTGTGTAGCTGCTTTGTGTTGATGCCTTTTTTCGGTGATAAAAAAATTGAGGCAGACACAGCAGTAGCAGGGAAAAGGGTAATTACCTTGGTTTTACTAGGATCCTCGGAGCAAAGCCCGTTACAGATGGAAATACAACGGCAAACACCCGGCCCCCACGCATCCAAGTGCCGTGAACTCAGAGCATGGGTACACACGGGTGCAGGAACAGGCTAAGCCCCGAACACGGGTACCGGAACCCACCAAAACCAACCAATTCACCCACCAACCCCCCAGTATACAGTTTTTATGGACTTCACAAATTAGCATATCAATCTAAAATCCCCAATAAGAAATGTGATAGATTGAGTAACAGTCCCCCTACCCCCCTCAGGCCCCCTCAATGAAATCCCAGTCTAGTTTACAAAAACATGTTCCAGAGAAAAAGAGGCCCATCAAGGTTGGAGCCTACAGCTCTGAGATAGTGTAGAGCTGTTGACGTTTCACTGGGTATGTTTCATCATCTTGCTTGGTAGGACCCCCAAACTAAGCTACATATCATGCTACAAGAATTACAGGTATGTGGGGCTAGGATACAAGGGATATGTGTAAAGGGTACAAGGAAGGCAAGGGGTTTAAAATGAAAAAGACCTATAAAACCGTCAGGCATCAGTGTATTGTCATTGGGAGTTTAAAAGTATTTATAGAGTGGTGGGAAAGAGGTTGTCAGACATGAAACTATTTGGGTGGTGTGTTGGTAATCCAGATGTTGGCATTAGCAGTGACAGGTGCTGCAGTTGCCAGCCCAGATGCAGATCCTCCCCTGCACCGGGCAGTGTTCAGCTGTGAGGTGGAGATCCAAGCTGAGGAGCTGTCTGGCACTGTGGCACCTCTGCCTGTGCTGGCGAACAGCATCTGTGGGGGATGGAAGTGGACTTGGTTAAAAACCTTGGAGTTGCTGCTGCTGCTGCAGCAGCTGGACAGGGACTGGCCAGTGGGAATATGCAAGGAAAGAGGCAAATAGTTGAAGAACGGAAGGCCATTGCTGTCCTGGGTGTGTGCTGCAGAGCTGTGCTCATGAGAGGAGCTGCTCTTGCACTGTTGATAACCTGATCTCTGTGTTGGGCCCGTTCTGACAGGAGCAGGACTTGCTGTTGTAACACAGAGATGAAGTAGGTGCTGTCAGCTCTGCACCAGCCTGGAACAGAGAAATTAACTGAACATTTGTTCTCTCTTGGCAGGTATATTGTACTGACAACCTCAGCTGGCATCATGGACCATGAGGAGGCGAGACGAAAACACACAGGAGGCAAAATCCTGGGATTCTTTTTCTAAACTTGTAAAAAAAGAGGATACTAATAAATTGTTCAAATGGACTCTGGTGTTTCCAGTCGGTATTTTAATGACTTTAAGCACTGCCTGTGATCGTGCTTGTAACAGACTGCTCTTCAATAGTGCTCAAGTTCCAGCTTCACTTCAAATGATGTTTGGGTTCCACACCATCCCTGGTCACAGTTCTATTTCTGTTAATGATATAATGTACTACTAATAGTTAGCACTGGAGTGGCATTTTAGGGTCATTGTACAGGACGGCCACAGCAGGGGAGCTCTAATGCTAAAGTAATGCTAATCCCAACTGTCCTGCATGGGGTCATCTCACCGGTGTTCGATACATGTGTCTCCACAGTTACTGTCTGTGATTCTAGAGTTTCACCGTTTTGCTCAATAATAGAAGATGCCTTGCCAGAAAGTATTTCCTGTTTATGGTTAAAAGGGTTGTGGGATGTGGGATTCTAGAATAACTTAGATGGTTGATGTTTGATATCAGATCATAAACTTGTTCCAAATCATGTAGTATAAGCAATACTGAAGCTGGGAGGTGAATGTTTCTTTTATTCCTTCAAATTTCTACTTTGAAAGTCTTTGAAACACCAGAATTTTTGGTAGGGTGGTTGCTTTGCAGCTGCTTTGCATGTTGGCACAAAGATAGAACTGTTTGGGATTTTTTATTAGAGTGAGGCAGTAGGGTTATCTAAACCTACAGGTAGGGAATATTTAGTATTGAATGAGTTATTAGTATTTGCTTCAGGCACATGACAGCACAACATACTTGATACAGAGAAATCAAATGTATTTCAAGGCGGTACATGGAGTAGTACAATTTCAGTTGGTAGAGGATGGGAAGCAAGCAGGAAAGGAAATGTAGCAAGCCTGTTTCAACACACTCTAAACCAGCTGCTGAATTAACCAAATTTTCCTTGGTGATACATCCGCATGTCCCTCATGTACAGTTGCTTGAACTGGAGGTGCCCTGCCTTCAAGGTGATACTTCGTTACAAACCTTTTCCCAGAGCCTTGCCGTGGAAGGGACTCTTCGGGCACCCAGTCTGAACTTGATAACTGTAACCTCTCTCAGTCTGTTAAGCAAGTAGGTCTTTACTCTGGAGAGACATTGCAGTGCTTCCTGATGCGGTGCTTCCCCGAGGGAGGTGAAGTGCCAGCAGAGTTCTGAAAGTGCTTACAGGAAATGTGGTGGCACCATCGTCCCGGCTTGAGCCTGGCTTAGAAGAGCAGGGACTCAGTCTAAGGCTGGTTTACCTGCTCTGTCACAGCTGTGATGGTTAAGGTCACAAAGTGTGGATTGGAGATGGCATCAAAACATTGAAATGGGATCACTGTGGTTCTCAGTTTGACTGGAAACAACTCTGCTCAGCTGAAGATGAAGATCTGTACACTGAATTAGAGTAGTTAAGAAGTCAAAAGTCTGTTTTAAACCCTTACGTTGTTGCTAAATCAAGCTGTTTTGTGACAGGTGACATTTCTCCTTAATGGATACCATTCTGCAGTACCAGGCACTGATACTTGAGATTTTGTGCTTCTTGCTCAGAGTTACCCTGAAGATTGTATTGGGATTCCGCTATTACTTTTTATAAAGTCTTGGTTTTTATCAAGTCTAGAATAGAACACGTTTCTTGTACCTAATGGAAGAAGGTCAGTGACACTTTCAAGGCTTCCTTTAGATGAATTTACAATGGCAAGTTTCCTGCTAGTTTGACATTTGTATTTTAAATCAGGTTTACACGGGACATATGTCATAGCTTTTCTGACCCAGCTTAGCTGTGTGTGTCCTTTACTCCCACAGAGACTCCTGAGGTAACAATTTCTGATGTTCTCAGTTGACTGATCAGTTGGGAATGGACTGTAACTTTATTTCGCAAGCCAGTCCAACAACTTCTATAGAATTATTAAATGGAAATTAGAGCTCTGAGGTAACAGGAATGACTTGGAGGAAAGGAAGCAGCAGCAGAAGCACCTTTTCCACAGCATATCTGCAAATGTAACTGCACCCAGGCTTACCACATGTGAAAACTGATGTGGCTGATCTGAGTTTATGAGATGATCTCTGAGCTTGTACCTTGATGGGGAGAGCTTTACTCCTCAGCTGCTGGCTGACAGCCAAGAACTTTGGAAGGTGGACTTGTGAGCTGACAGGAGAGATTATGACATGCCCTGCAACACAACAGCTTTAAATGAGTTTGTAGGAGTTCTTACTCTCAGATATGTTTAAAATCTGAAAGTGGTATTTTTCTAAGCGTGGTGATGTTTTGTGAGTTGAGGGCCATTTTCCCTCTCGCGTCTATCAACCATTTTCTCACCCACAAACTGCTTGTCCAAGCACAAAGCTGAAAGTGCAGTGTGGGTTGCCAAAGGCAATCGAGGGCAAGTGTTAGTTCAGAGAAGGGGTTTGGGACCTGTGGGACTGAGGGAACATCAGTGATGGACGAGTCCCCTGTGGGACAGAGGCAGCTGACCTTCATGGGGGGAAAGCTGTGGGTGGGTGACCCCCGAGGAAGCCCCTGAGTTACCAAGTTTTGCCCCTGGTGCTGTCCTGGGTCCACTGGGTTTAACACTGGACTGGAAGCGATGGTGTCACCTCCATGGCCTGCACACCAATCCTCACCCCTGGGTCCGTGCCTGGCGCTGCAGAGCAGCCGCTCATGGAGAGCCTGTGGTGGAGCTGCACTGTCTGCGGCCCCTTCCTACTGCTCAGCTGCTTACAAGCAGGTGTTAGCATTGGTAGCCCAGTCCCAGGTGGCTGAATGGGGTCAGAACTTAATTTGCTTGCTTGAAAATTAGAAAAATGGAAGTAGCTGGGAGAGAGTTAGTGATGCACCTGTGAGGTACAGCCCGGCCTCACTTCTGGGGTCAGATCAGTATTTTGGGATGCCATTGCTCCTTATGCCATGGCTGAAGAACAGAAGGAAGGATGTTCGAACTGCCTGCCATGAATCCAGAGAAATACTGGTGCATGAGAAGGTGTCAACAGATGGCAGCATCCGACCTGGAATTGCTGGAGATAGAGGGAGATTGGTGTGAATAGAGAAATATCCTGACTTCTGTGGCCCAGTCCACAAAGGGAGTTTTTTCTGTCTTGTATGCTTTGAGCCTGTGTTAAGATAATATGGGAGCTGAGAAAAGCATGGATCTTCAAAATAGTGCAACAGGCTAAGAAGCCTGGTGTGTGACAGTGGCTTCACTGGAAATGCACCTTTTCTTCCTCATCTTTTTGTCTAATGCTACTTAGCTAATTTAGATTTAAGACAAGGCTATGTCTTACTGCCAATTAATATAAATACCCATCTCTCAGTAAATATCTGCGTGGATTTAACCACAATTTAGTCCAGACAATAGTCTAGTGGAGTCAAGGGGTTTCAGAGGCTGGTGGCCTCCGTTCTTGCTCGTGCCTCTGATATTTTCTCTGCTCAGGTGCTGCTGTTGTATTAATGCAATAATGGACTGTAATTTTCCTGATCCTCAGGACAGCCCATCTAATCAGTCATATGGTGGAATTGGGAACAGTGATGCTTTTGGTACGTTTGTGCTGGTGGGATGACCATGGGACTTTGTTTTGGGATTAAAAGGGCAGGATTCAAATTCCAAGTCTAGTTTAGTTACATTTTGTTGAGGGTTTTATCTGCAGGTGCTACACTTAATCATTGTGTGTGCATTCCTGTGGCATTGTCTGCTTTTGGACAAGGTATCTAGCAGAGTATGTGACCCAAACTTTCTGACTGCCAAGGAGGTGCTTTTTTCACAGTTTGGGGGTAGTGAGGGCCATGCAAATGGAGACCATTCCTGCTAGTCTATAATCCATTACTATTCCCTCTTGGACCTTTATAATTTATGACTAGGAGCTGATTTTTTTCATGTTTAATTCACTTGCTTTATTGTTCCCACTCTGTGAACAAACCATGCTGCACATTCTCCAGAAAACTGTTTTTCCAAAGCTTGCAGTCCCTGGCCTCTCATCACGAGAAGTCTCTCTTGCCCTAATATAAGAAAATATGAAAAAGGCAGAAGAACCAAAATACTTGGTATGTGATCTTGGATAGAAATGTGTGTATGCAACACTCCTCCATCTTCACCTCCTCAACTAGATTAGAGTGGGATGGGCCGTTTCATTGGTGGGGAAGAAACATGGCACAACCATTCTTGTTTTCTTTCACTGATGCAAGCTAACTGTGCTTTCAGCTGGACCAGAGTGTAAGCAGGAAGAGCAAGGATTATATCTGGGAGTAGGGGAAAAGTAGATGATGGGTGAGGTTAAAAGAAAAGCTACTGCTGAAGCCCACCTCTGGGCACTTTCCCAGTCTCATTAGCTCCATGGATGGAGCCTAATTGTTGTTTGGTCCACTGTTCTGTGACAAATTAAAAAGCAAAGTCCAAGAACATCAATGACATCTTTAGGTTTTTAGTATCTTTACAAACCAGGCCTTTAACCATAAGAATGAAAAAAGGGGGGAAATGAAAGGTTATTTTTTCCTTTTCTCCCTACATGTCTGCAATTCACATGGATGCTTGTCTCCTCACTTGCAGTAACATGCCCAACTGTGTTCTTCCATAACAGGATCCTTGACACACAATCTACATGTCTGTGTGGGCTGGTAATTAGCTCTGGCCCTTGTTCAGTCCTTGGGATTCATTCATTAGGGCACCAACATTAGCCCCTCAGTTAAGCATTGGCACTCCACGAGTTTGAAACCATTTTTACCTCACTGGAGCAGGCTGTGGGTGTTGGAACTGACTGTACACCTCGCTGTGGTTGTGCTGGGACCCGTGTTTCTTCTGCCCAGGACAGGCACATGGATCTGTCCCTCTTGGGCAGAAGTCAAAGCCTTGCTTGTTTTCCATGACTGGTGGTGGATTTCTGACTCGGTTCTATTTTCGGTTTATCGTTCTAGTTCAGCCCAGTAGCAGGAGTTGGAGTTTCATGTGGAGCCTTGTGTGGTGTGTGTTACATCAGGTGAAAGATGTGTGATGTAGGACAACTGAATTCATCTGCAAAGCAGGCATTCGCTCTGGGAGGGAAGCAGAAATCAGGAGACTATTTTTAGCTCTGAAATACTTTTCTTGAATGACATTCAGTCGTCAGCAGCCTTTGATGAGCAGACAAATAATTCCTCAAGGGAACAGGCAGAGGTGCCTGGATCTGTGCTGGGCTGCTGGCAGATCCCAGTGTGGCTGTGGGAGTGCTGGGACAGCTCCTGGCACTGCAGCCACAACCTAACGCAGGCACTGGGTAAGAGCGAAGTGCTGGAGTGCAGGAATGAGCTTGAACAAAAATGATTCTGAGCCCATTTTCCTGAGAGAGACCCTGTCCTGTGGAGCAGGACATGGGGTTGAGAGCCAAAAGCCCATCGCACATCAGGAGTCAGCCTTGTTCCCATGCCCAGGCCAGAGAACCCATCTTGAAAATTGCTGAATTACAAACCCTGTGCTGGTAGGTGGTGCCTCCAGAAATAGATACAGTGATAGCACATAACGCTCCCTGATAGCTGGAATAAAAAGAATTAAACTGTACAAAAGTGTGCTTTAATTGCTAGCTCTCTCCTGTCTGCTTAAATCATTAGAAATAAAGGTCTCCTCTTTAGTGATGAGCAGTTCCAGGCAGAACAGACGTGATGGGGGAAACATGTTTGGAATAAATACTGATGTGAATGACACTTATTAGCTACAGTGTGGCATATTTATTTCTCTGTAGTTAGCATAATAGCACAGCTTGAAATGAGAAGGGTTCTTTACTTGTGTCTGTGTGTGTGTGCGTGCGTAAAAATAACAATGGGTTGTTCTGGGCAGAATGCAGATGATCCTGCTGTCTCTGCAATTAGCACCAGTGTTTGGGTGGTGTCAGCTGCTGTGGGAGTGAGAGAGTGGCCCAGGCATGGCCTTGCTTTGAGCAAACCTTCCTTTCCTTGTGCCAAGCAGGAGACAAACAATAGCAGCATGAGTGGGGACTGGAAGAGCTCTCTCTCCTCAAGAAAAGTCATGAGGCATTTCGAATGAAAAACCAAGAGGTCCTCAGGTGGGCTGTGAATGCTGAGTTCTGTCTCAGGAGCCATCTCACAAGCCTTTTTGTTGATGGAAATAATTATACTGTGGTAAAAGTATTTACTTGCTAGGTATTTGCCTGCCTTATTGTACTGTATTCTTCCATTGCTGAAATGTAAGATGAAAAACCTGGGAGTAACAAACTTTCTGTTCTAAGTCCGCTTGATTGAGTGCTTGGTTCAGAAATACTGTAAAAGTGCCAGGCCAGAGCTTGAAATATCTCATTACCCAGTGTCAGGCTGTTTATAACTTCCACTCTGGGATTGTTGAGGACTTTTTTTTCCTGTTGGTCTTTTAATGAAAATGCCAAAGGGGAAAAAACTATTACAAAAAATAAAAAATGCTGCTTTGATTGAAAATAAAAATGCTGAGCCAGCAGCAACTTTCAGTAGTGCTTGATCTGTTGCATTGGCCTGACAGATTATTTCCCAAGCCTGTGGGATGTTGTGAGGGTCTGGTATGGGGAAGGACCTGCTGGCTTTTGGTGCGCTGGGAGGTATTGCAGAGCTCAGAGATGAGCAAGTGGTCAATGCCAACAGAGGGATCTGACAAGTTGGCAGGGAGGCAGAAACTCCGATGCTGAGGTGACAGCACTGGCTTGGCTGAAGTCAGACAAAGTGTCCCCTGCAGAGCATGGCCAGCACAGGCAGCTAAGGGGACCTGCTGGTGACCTGTGACAATGTGGGGACACTGTTTTCATGCTCTTGCCATCTTTTGCAGGGTTGTCTGCTCTTCCAGCTCTGGGTGCCAGCACTGTAAGAGACGTAAGGGAGCTTGTGGCACTACCAGGATCTGTGTAACCAGGGTGTGGGAGCAGGGAGGCCACTGGGGACCTGAAAGGTGGCTGAGGAAGCAGCTGAGGGCTGCTGGTCTGAAGCATGAGCAGGCAACAATGGTGCTGGGAAGGATGCGTGGGCAAGGCTAACACAGAGCACTGCTGGAGAGGTGTGGAGGGCATCTCTCCTCTGTCCGAAAGGAGGGGGAAGGTTAGAGATTCATGTGACACCTTAACAAACCTCCTAGGATAGTCTTGGCCAGGTCCAGTTCATACTGACTTTTGGTGGCATCAGTGTCTTTAGTCCTGGGCTTCTGCAGTGCTTCCCTGCTGCCTGGGCACTTCCCAGTGGGGTGCAGGATCTCCATTTCGTGCTGTCAGGGATGGAGGTGTCACAGCTTGTACACCAGCACTCGAATGTGCCGGCTGCTGGGAAACCTGCAATCCCCGTGCTGTCTGTCAGGAACTGTGCCCTGGCACAGGAAGGTCCCTCCTGCCTGGGACACACAGAGAGAGGTGCTCAAAGACACCAGGGAACCACCTGGGGGCCATGGTGCTCCAGAGCAGCCTGCATTTGTGTGGGATTTCTTTGGTCCTGTCCAAGGCTGAACAAATTGCTCCTTTAGGCCTGCCAGAGGCTGCAATGCCCTCCTTTTAGGAATGCTGGCGCTTTCCACAGCAGGGAAAGGGAAACTTGGAGACGTGGCAAACAATTTGCTACAGTTAAATCTACACAAAAAGCATCTTACATGGAAAATCAGACAGAGCAGGAAAAACACCACTTACCATCAATATAATGCTGCTGAAATCTCTTTCTTGGAGATAATCATCTCTGACTCCAGCAGTAAAAATAAAGGACAGAAACTGGAAGAAGCCAGAAAACATGGCCATGGGAGTGAATCTCGGTGAAATGAAAATTAAAAACACAGTGAAAAGCATAGAATTGCCCTAAGTAAAAACAGCCGCCTTCCCAGAACAACACCCGGGATAATATGGGAAGCACATGGGGTGTGGGGAGTGGGCTGAGCATGGGGCTGCTCCAGGGCTGGGGCTGTGCCAGTGCTCTGCTGGGGAGGGCACAGGGGGAAAGAAAAGGGGCCTTGCCCAACCTTGAGAAAGATCGAGATTTCAGGTTTCCCTTGCAGTCTAGGAGACATTCAGGTCCCTGCCTCTAACACCCAGTCTGAAGGATAAAGTAATTTATGGTCTGTCCGAAGGACAAGGGCTGATCCTGGCTCCTGCCTGGGGCTGCTCATCCCCGACTGCTGCCCGTGGCTGGACAGCTTGTGCAGGACTGGCCTTCCTCACCAAATCTGCCCACGTGTGAAGTGCTGTGCAAGCCAGTCCCCATCCAGTGCTCCAACAATGGAAGGGAAGATTTCCGCTGGCACAGCTCCAACCCCCACCAGGCTTTGCTGGCTCAGAGAGGCAGCGCTGCCAGCTGGACTGATTTAAGAGCAGCCCATGGTTATTGTCCCTGCTATGTGGCAGCACGAACTTATGCAAATCAGAGCCACAAAACTGGGCTCTTTATGTTTCCTACTTCATTTAAAAATAAGTATCACTTTTTAAGTGCTACAGGAGATGCACAGCCTTTTATCAAAGGGTGTCAATGGATGGTGTGAATATGTATGTCTTTTGACTATTTCAGGCTGACCTTGATGTGTTTGTTATGCTAAGTGTCATAAAAATCAAACTGCTAAATTAACTATCTGCTATTTCCACAACACCAAGGAAGCACCTGGGGCCCTTTTGCTCCCTACAGACAATGGCTGAGGGAGGCTTATGCAACTCCTGCTCTGCTGGTGGCTGCTCTCTTCCAGAGCTGGCACGGTATTTTTAGATGCAAAGAAGTGTCTCCTAACTATATGCTAATCACATTTTCAAAGCTTCAGCTGATATTAAAATGATTCAGCCGTGTCCTGAATTCACATACTTTTGTTTGTTGCCTTTTGTATGCTCTGTGTAGCTTTTCATGTGACTGTGCCTATTTTCAACCAAAATTGTGGTTTGGGAGCTGCTGTATGACAAAGGATGTTTTTATCCTTTTTTGAAGATCTTTTGAGTTATCCTTAGCCCCAGCTATCTGAAATACAGAGTCATGCATACATATTCTCTCTGCAGGCAAAGAACAGAGGCACGAATAGACTTTACAGCTGTGATTCTCAAATTTTATTAAAGGGCTGCCTGACCTTCAGGGGAAAAGAAAGTATTTGAGAACCATCATATCTGATGCTGCCACCCTGTTATTCATTTATGGCCAAATAACTCCTTGATAGGACTTTTTTATTAGTTTTTCTTGCCCTTTTTCTTACTCTCTTGCCTGATGGGAATGTGCTCAATAAATGCCTTTGTGTCTCCCATGGCACCCTCGGGCCCATGCTGAACACGGGTCTGCAGCCCTCGTGGCCTCTGCGTCATCAGTCTGATGTGGTGTCTACCAAGCTGAGGAAAAAAGTCACTTTACTGCCGATAGTCTGGTGAAATTGGTCCTTTTCTTAGCAAAAGGGTGCCACATACTCAGCCCAGGACATTGTCTGGTGCTCAAGAAGTGTCCTCAAATCCAGTCCAGCACACAATAAAGTCAGCATGTGCTGGTACAAACAGGGGACACAAAAAGAGAGTGCCACAGCTTTTCCCGGTGAGGATTGCAGCTCAGAGCAGGTCCTTGCTGATAGGGTCATTGGGAATGAGGGGGAGGAGATGGGAAGACTTAGTGGGGCTTTGCTGGTATTCCTGAACCCAGCTGGGCTTTGCTGGTGTCTCCAGGCTCAGCTGGCAGGACAGAGCAGAGCCATGAGCTGGTGGCAGCTCTCCAGAGGGAGGTGATGCTTTGGGGATCCCCAAATGGGATGGTGCTTCCAAAGCCAGGTATTTCTGTGGCCAAGCAGCACCGGGGTTTGCTCTTTCCTCCTGGGCCACCTCTGCCTGTAGCTGAGGGGACACTGGGCCGCTCTCCCAGGGATTTTGGAATCTTTGCCCTTGCCATGCTGCTCTCCTGGTGCCATGTCCAGCCTGTGGGCTCAGATGGGCCAGGCATATCTGCAGGACCTCATGGCTTCTGAGAAAGCTGGGCTGATGGCCCAGCACAGCTTGTGGCCCACCCAACCTTTGAGGGGCTGCAGGCAGGACCCCCCAGCCCCGCTCAGCTGGAGCTCCCACATTCCTGCTGTCCCAACTCCTGCTGTCTCTGTAACTGAGTGCTGGTGGAGGATTTGTGCTGTGCCCCCTCTTTTCTCTGCACCGCTCTTCTTTCCCTCCTCCTCTTTTAATCCCCATCTTGCTTGGATTCAACTTTTTTTATTCTGATCCTCAAGGACCAACGCAAAACACTTCCAACAGCTCAGGAAGATGCCCAGATTTGTGTTTAGCATATTTAAATATTGAACATATTTAGGGCTGAATTAAAGCAAAGGGAGACAAAATTTGGAACAGACTGGAGAACAAGTGTGTGTGTATGGAGGAATAAAGGCAACGCATGCAGATAGACAGGGAAAATGAAACATGGGAAAGAAGACAGAAAGACCCTGGTCCTTCTTTGTTGTTGTATCAAGCTCACTGTGACTAATGGTGATAATTTCCCATACCCGCCCAGTACCATAATAGAAGAAAAAACCTAATTGTCATCTGCCACCCACTGCTTGTAAAGCAGCTTCTCTTAAATAGTTCCAGTGTATTGAGTTCAGCTGTCAAAAGGAGCAGTTTTTTCATGGTCTGCAGAATGCACTTCAGTATGAACACAGCTCGATGCAAAGGTCACCCCATCAAAAATATTTTCCTGTCGTGAATATAATGGCAAAACCCGGCATTTTGCAGTCTATTCTCACCATTTTACTTGATATTTCTTAAATGTTAGACAGCTGGAGATTAAATTCCCTTTGATGGGCAGAATTTGAGGGAGAATATTTTGTAGTATACTTTGGGTTTCCCACACCCCTCTCCCGTGCTACGGTATGAGCTCTTTAATAGCTACTTATGACAGGTAGTATGAGCCATAAAAAGAGCAGAAGACAGAGGAAAATTGACTATTGCTTTTCAGATTGGCTATCATTCCTTATGATGTTAGCATGTGCTCCTGTGTGTGCCAGTGTCTTAATGGTAGTTTGGTTTCCAGGTACTTAAATTACCCTCCCTGTCAGTGTTTCCATTCACTTGACATGTTCCAAAATAAAAAGACTTTGGGAGAAAGCCTACAGTGTGAGGGAGGCCACAACAGTAAATATCACTGGAGACAGTAGGCAGGGGTCACACAGCAGCAAGATTTGCTTACATTTTCCCAGGAGCTGGGGTAAGGCTATTGAAAGTTATAATTCCAGGTGTACTCATGCAGGGGTGCCTGCTCTGTGTGTGTGCTCTCCCATATAACCTGCTGGAGAAAAATAAGATGTGGTCAGACTGTCTTCTGCTAGACATGTCAGAGTGGGTGTTACATCTTCAAGGATGTAACTTGCATGTTTCACCCACATTTTTACAGAAACTTTGCTTTGCTGTTGAGTTGTGGAGGGGAAGATTGGAAAAGGTTTTATTTGCCCCTAGAGGAAATGTTTTCTGCTGTTGTGCTGCCTGGATTAACCTGTGGTGGCTCTTGCCCAAAGGATTGTATGTAGACCATGAAAACAGTGTTCTACAGCAGCTCCTACCAAACGCGTCTATTGATCTTCCTGCAATGGCAAAGGGAAGCTCACTGTTGTTGAGAATGTAACCCCAGCTGTTCCCTTTCCCCTAGAAGAAGGAACCTGGCTTTCAAACAGACATTTCTTGTAATTTCGTCTGTAGCTGGATTGTGTGCACTGACTGAGGCTTCACTCTGCTTAAGGGCTGAGAGACCTTGAAGAAAAAATAAAATAAAAGGCAAGTACAATGATGCTAAACTTGAGACGTAAGACCTGCCATTAAAGGCAGTCCTCAGGAGATGCTCATATTGTAACAGTGGTTGTTGATCAGGTGGCCCTGGAATCCTCACCAGTGGTGGTAGGTCACTGTCATCAGACAGGAGGTTGTACTTGGGGAGTTTGAGATGAGTGAGTCAGTCTGCAGGAGGAACCAGGGTTTGCCTCAAGGAAGGTAAGGTAGTGTCACAGCAGTGTCCTGGCACGGTGATATGTGCAGAGCAGGGCATGACAACAGTCTGGAGATCTTAAACATCAGCCTTCAGCAGGGGCCTGCGTGCAGATTGACCCTGGAGCATCTGAATCATGGAGCCCAGGCTTCACCATTCGATCTGTTAGTGAGTAGTACTAATGGATGGAAATCTTGTTGGAGCAGCTTCTGAGACAGCAGGACCAGCTGGGATAATGCCAACAACACCTTATCTGCAGGAGGTACTGCCCGGTACACACCGAACAAATTCTCTGGTGGTACAGTTGTTGCTTTTTCTCAGCCATGCATCAGGACTGAAAACTTCACATGTCTCCAGGCCTTATTCTTCTTGTAAATGTTAAATTTCCCTTTTTTAAAGGGCAACTGTACCACATGTGAAAAATCTTAGTTACAAGTGTGCTCTGAATGCAGCAAAACCTGCTTTGTTTTGTTGTACTGGAAAAAATGTCTTGACAGGGACAGGCATCTAAGTCCTGGGCTGAATAAACTGGCCTGGAATTTGACAGAAGATTTTTTGCAAAGGTGTTCCAGCTGGGGAAAACTACAGCCTGGTCTCTTCTTACTTCTATGCCGCTGTGCAGTCTAGAGAGCTCCTTTGTTTAAAGTTGTGCTGTTCATGGCTGAGTGACAGGGTGAAGAGTCCTTTCTTGGTCTCCAGGCCCCTATGCAGGTGGCAGTGCCACGAGGTGGCAGTGGCCACCAAATAATATCTGGCCAGAAGCTGGAGGTCCAGGCAGTGCATTTGTTGAGCTCTTTGCTCTCTGATTTAAAGGTGGGAGCACAATCCAGCCCTTAAATAAATACCAGCTGTAGCACTGCTTTACTTCTACTTGTCCTTTGACTTTTGTAGATCCAAATTCTCGTTTCTCCACTCCCATGTTTTTTGACCACCTCATCAGAGTCAATGAGAGGAGACTAAATTCTTGATGACCTGTGCATTGTTTTACTGTGTGCTCCCTTCAAAACCTTGCTGCCCCTGGAGGGGTCACTCCTGTTCGGGTTGCACATTCCTTGCAGGATTTTTTCAGGTGTATAATGTAATGGTGCTGCTGTCCTTTTTCTAAGATATTCAGTTTCTGGGAGACATTTTCCTCTCCTATGCCTGGGCTGCCTGGGATGAACAGTGGGAATTGCAACGCAAATAAAAGCTAAAGCACTTGAGTGATGGATGCTGTTAAGTCAAGCACAACAGCACGAAACTCAAAAAGCACTGTGACTTTTTAGGTAGAATGTTGCACGTGGGTTAAATGAGTTGCCTACCTGTGATGGGTGGCCTCACTTTCCAACAAGAAAACCTGTTTTGCTGTGACATCATAGGGGCTGGTTAATACCTTGTGCCATGGATCTCTGCAGGCAAGTGCCCCATTTCAGGTTCCTCTCTGTAAAATGAATTTTGTTCCACCCAGCAAGGATGATGTGAGGATATGTTTGTTGATGTTCTTGGGGTCCTCATCTATTTTTGGGAGAGTGCCAGGAAAGGCTTGAATGGCAAATTCTTCCTGTCAGAGCATACCCATGATTAAACCAGTCTGTTTAGCCGTGACAGACAGGCTTATTATTGTTTTTTCTAACCTTGATCTAACAAATTGTGCAATATGGTCTGCCACACATCTGCTGCTCCATGCCTGCTGGGGAGGGTGGACACCTGGTGTCAGTGGAGTAAGAGTAATGGAGTGGAAACCATGGCCTCACTGGGAATTTCCTTTGAAGGTAAAAGCCCTGCATGGCTATTTGTGAAACGCTGCAGCATGGGTAGGTTTGTTGTCAAGCAAGAGACACTGGAAAAGCAAATATCTGCAAACTGGCCAAGTGCTTGATGAGGACCTGTGAGTAGTAACAGGTGAGCTCACCTGGCAGCGGCCCTGGCTGTGTCACACGCTGGTGGCTGCTCATCAGACACAGTTGTGCAGGGTGCCTGGTGCACGTGTTGCTGTTCCTCGGTGCAAGACACGGGCTGCTTCCGTCACGTTGTCTTGTGGGCCAGACAGGAAAATGACGTCATCTTGTGCAAGGACCGCGAGGGGTTCTGCTCTCCTGAAGCTGACGAGAGAAAGGGGAATGTCCCCCTGTGGGCAGAGCTTGGTAGGAAAGGGAAGCAACAGGTTGGAAGAAGGGTGGATGCCAGAGTGCTGCATCTGCCAGTGTGGACACTTGAGCCTTTGCAATATATAAATCATGGGAAATGTGTGTACTTTTCTCATTGTGTCAGAGTCAGAAAGCCCTGACCCAGCTGGAGGGAAATAACAATTTGAACCGAGATGTCATCAAGCAAGATGTTCCAGCTCGTTAGAAAACAACTTACAGCACGCTTGAAAGGCGCCTGCAATGCATAAAAAGAAGCAGCTCATTCTTGCTCTGGAAAATCTAAAGCAGAATAGGCAGATATGACCTCATCTCTTCATGCTGGAAAATTACTGCCTCTTAACTTGATGTTCTTGCCATCTTAAAGTGGTTACTGGGAAGTCAGTGATTTAGGAGCAAGCGTAAATGTGGCTCAGTTGCTTATCTAGTTGGAGCAAAGTCTCTTGGTTGTAAGTATATATAATGAATGGAAAAACAATTGAACAAGCAATATTGTTCCCCCTATTTTGCTGGCTCTTCCAGGTGTCTAGGATGCTTGGAAGGGAAGAATTTGAAGAGAACGGTGTTGCCTGACCCTTGCATTGAAGGCAACTATGATCTTGCTATTCAGAATACAAACTTCTGCTCTGGTGCCCCAGCAGTCCCATTGGGAAGCACAGACCCAGTGACAGACACTGCCACAGTGTTTAGGAAAATGAGCCAGTTCCATGATGCAGCCACAGTGTACGTTTTGGGGATGACCTCTCTGTGGTGGGTTGCCGTGTTGGAGGGCTTTTGGCTGGAATATGGCCTTTGGGAGATGACTCTTTTATGAGCCAAGACAGCGAGGCCCAGCATCCCTGGGAAGGCAGCCACTTCCAGAATGCACCTATTGAGAGAGAAGGTCCAAAGAAAAGGAGAGAGTGGTGGCATGGCTAGAAGGACCTGAAATCTGTCATATGCTTTGCTCATTAGTGCTTGAATATACCTTTTTATTTAGCATATTTCACAGTTCTAAAAGGAATTAAACAGGATCTGTCTCTGAGTATAAAAGCTTAGCAGCTCTGAGCCTGGAGGTCCCCAGGTTCCTACTGGCTCTGCCAGGGGACTGAGGGCCAAGCCCTGGCTAGGGAAAACGCTCCTTGGCTTCCAACTGTTGTTTCACAGCAGGACCCATGTGAGCCAAAGGCCCTCAGCCCTGAGTCAGACCACATGGGATCGGAGCACTGCAATATGTCTGTTTGGCATGCTTGGATGTGGAGGGATAGGTGACGCAGACCAAAGTGTATCACCCAGAAGGGATACACTTCCCAGCGGCGACATCTGCCACTTCCCAGGGAAGCTGAGGCTGAATTACTCTCAGTGCTGGGAAATAAGCTTTTATTTCAAAGCTGGATTTCTTTGACTTCAGTTTCTGCCCACCAGGCCCTATTTGCTGAGGCTCGTTCTTTGGTCTTCCCTGTGGAAATACCGCTATCAGTTGAGTTCTGCCTTTGTTTTATTCAGACACATTATACTCCTTATGCCTGTCTCTGCAGGAATTGTTCTCCAGGCCCTGGTTTCCTTTCAGCTCTCATTTAAACTCATTTCCATGTCTTCTTGCTGTCTGAAAGCTGCCTCTGGCCTGGACACAGTTCTCAGTACTTAGGCATACACACAAAGTTAACGTCTCTTTCATGCTGCCTGGCTCTTCAGTCGTGCAAAAATGGCAGCAGCATTACAGAGACCATTACTTTCTTCTCTGAATCCTTGTTTTCTGTCTTGTAAACAAAACATTGTCCTTTTGGATCCAAAATCTACAGCCTTGCATTGTATTCTGCAGAGGTGATCCAACGATGCCTGTGCTCACCTCTGCAGACAGCACAGTAGGTCTCACTGGGAGCTGGGGCTACGTAGGTCTTGTGGGTTTTGGCACAGCCTGCCAGGTTGCTGTTTTCTACCAGGTCTGCTGTCTGTGTGCTCCTGGTGCTCATGGAAATGGGAAAGTTCTCCCTATGACCTTCATTTCACAACAATTTACTTTGCAACTTAATTGGTGTTTGTCAACATTAGAAAATTTCCAGCTAGAAAATGTCTTCAGGCTTGGCGAGGTCTCAGCGAAGTGGGGAAACAGGAACTGCTCTCTCCTTTGGCTGGGGTTTTGCTGCCTGTCAAGGGAAAGGTGGGGATGGGAATGTGGAGGGGGAGCTGGGTCTGATACCCACCATGGAGGGTACAGCTGGCATGGCTTGCTTTGGGTGTAGGAGGTTTTACAGGCAGCAGAGAAGAGCTGCAGGATGTGGTTCAAAGAAACCATCTGCTGTGGCTGTGCTGCAGCCAAGGGGAGCCACCTCTGGTTTTGATGAACAACTTCCCTTTGCTATGAACTCTCTTTCATTTGGCAACTTACAGCAAGAATTGGTGAGCCTCTTGAAAACTCTCAGAAGGTGGATAGCATGGCCAGGGGTTGATGTTTAAGTAAAGGTTAAATTAATGTGTTTGTCCCCTGTGCAGTGTAATCCACATGAGCAAAATCTAGGAGGACTGGAGAAGGCCAAGTATCTCCTGCAAGACCCAGTTTGCAGATTAGAATAGTAAATGTCTGAAGTAATCAAACAGTGCTGGAATGAAATGTAGGTCTTGTTCTTCCCACCTGTTCTACATCTCCACTGTCTGCAGAGTCTGAGTCTCACTAAAGCTGCTGCGATTTCAATGCAGTTCTTGGCCATGTGCATAGTTTCTAATTTCTCAGGTTTAGGAGAGACTTGTGAGATTTAGGAGGGAATGTGAGATCTTTCAGCAGAAAAAAAAGGTACAGAAATCCAAACCAGAAAGCACGGTGTCTGTTCTTTTACATAATTTTTATTTTCCTGTTTAAATGCAAATATTTGTCCCTGACACCTGACTTGAGGACAAATAAAGGGATTGCTCCTCATGGCTATGCTGATTTTCTCATTTGAGTCCGCTGCTATAATGGCAGTCAGATTGAAAAAAAAAAAGGCAGACAATTGGGCGGAGATGGGATATTAAATGTTGTGGAAAGCATGGAAACCCTGTGTCAGCCCAGAACTTGTAAAGGGAAAACCATCACTTGGCAGAGACAGCTTAATAGGCTTGTAAAGTCTGGCACCATCAAAACCACGATTTGGGTTTTATCAAAGCACAGCAGTGGAGCCTTGAGAAATGACAGCTGTATTATCTATCTTCAGATCATTCTGAGAGCAACATCAGGAACAGGCTGGAAACAGTTCAGGAAATAATTTTATACTGAGGGTTTGCTGGGGGCAGAAATGTATAGGGAAAATTGAAATGAAAGAATTAATAACAGTATCAATAACCTTCCTACCGCAGCTATCAGACGTGACATGAAAATGACTTGCAAGTTGTCATCTAGTGTGTATTTTATTCCCATCAGGAAGGTTTGAGGGATGAGAGGAGAATCCAAACAAGGCAATTAGAAGACTAGAGTGTGTTGGGGAAGGAAGAAATGACTAGTGTGGAGAACCTTTCAATGCAGTTTTCCCTGCCAGACACAGAGGCTGAGCCAGATTCTGATACAGGGGAGCAAGTATTGGAGTGAGCAGATTTACGGAGTGGCTACAGGGGCAGCCACTGTCAGCTGGTGTGCACAAGGGTGGTCTGTGCAAGACACTGATTGTTGCAGCAGAAGATATAATGCAGCTCTTCCTAGAAGTGGATCCTAGAGGCTGAAGGCTTTAGCTAGGGTTTCTCACTCACCACCAAAGTGATTTAAAATCACTGAAGTCATTGCCAAGGTTTCCAGTACTTTTTCTGGGCTGCGGACCAATCCTGCTTAGTGCAGTCCAGTTTGTATGAGTTTCAGGGATGGTAAAATGTCCTAAGTTTTTTCCATCACTGTATGCTGACTCTCAGCCATTTGTACTCATTCTTTAGCTCCAGGATGACCTGACTCCCAGCCAGGAGTTCGGCGTACTTGTCTTGAGCTATGGGACTCTGGACCCAAACTAGAATTATCCATAGCTACTGGAAAAGAGAGCCCAGCACGTAGGTTAAACCGCTTATAAATGATGGCATAACGGAGGCAGCCAAACTCCATTTCTGCTAGTGACATAGTCACCTAAGAAATGAGACCGCACTGGAATCGCTTCCCTTCCTGTGGTCCAAATGCTTTTCAGACATTACCTAAGCTGTGAGGCTGTGATGGGACAGATCCCATTTGCCAGTTCCAGGTCATTAATGTGCAGAGGAAAAGGGACTCAATTTTCAGACTTTCCCAGAGACAGCAAGTTTCTACTGTAGTTTATGTTCAAACAACCTGTAAATCATCGAGAGTTGATGATGGTTTTTGACCTATATTTAGGTATATTTTTGCCACATAGCTGGCCAAACTTGTGGTGTTTCCAAGGGAAAGTGGAAGAAGTGAAGCTTGCGGTCTCCATTTTACGGATTAGCAATTGTATGTCTGAGAGGAGCTGGTGAAGAAGAAAAACCACTTGCAGGAATGATGGTGAATGCAAAGGCGTAGGCTCAGTTGCACAGGGCTGAGAGAACAACAGGGTTTTCTCCGTGTCTATTCCTGCTCCTGTAAGCCTGGCACAAAAGAGAAAATGCCTTTGCAAGGGAAAGTAGTCGGTGTATTCACTGGTCACAGTGTTTGGTGGGCTTGTTTGCCAGGCTTGTTTGCCAAAATAATCCATGCATACCCGGAGTAAGAAAAGACTGCTGTGGCACTGAGTCTGTGATTCTAGGTCCTTTCCCCCTTTGAACATGTGCTTTTCTTCTCCAGTCTGTAGTTGGTTGGGACTTATTCAAAGGTAGCTTCAAAAGATCAAAGACAGATGCAGTCTTTATAGCATTCATGCCTCTGCCATTCAGTTCATGCAGATATTAATGAGATGTGTTTTATGCGGCCTGACATTCATGTCCTTCTGTTCACCCTAATGAGATTGTTCTGCTGTCCCTCTTTTTTTAATAAGCAACAGATTCTCCAAGATCAAGTCCTAAAAAGATATTTTTATTTTTCCACTTAAGGATTGTCAGGAGCAAAACTAGGAATGATAATTTTAAAAGGCAGAAGCCACCAGGATATTCTGTCCGATGCCTTCAAAGCAGTGCATGCTCCTCTGCTTCGCCTACTCTGAATTATCACAGGTTTCAGGCTAACACATACATTTCTTGCCCTTTTATCTCTCTAATTGTTTTCACAAGTTCATTAATGATTTTGCAAAAGCTGTAGTGAAACTAAATGACATGCTCATAAACCTTTAAAGGAGAATATACACGTCTGGTGATGGGAAAAGTCTCATTAGTCTTTTCAAATTGCTCCCAACAGGTTTTTCTGCAGATTCAAACTTGTTAGGTGCATAAATATGCTTCTCTAATTCAATCGGCTGTGCTGATCGTGTGACAATTGGAGTTTGCTCTGCTTTTAAGTAGCCATTAAAATCACCTTTCTAAGGCAGATGTTCTGAGAGCCAGAACTCTTCTGAAATCTGAGCATTGTTTCCAAATCTGTGGAAGTTCTTGGGCTACTGATATCACCTATGCTTTGTTTCCAAGAAAATCCTGTCCTAGCTTTTTGGAAGAACACTGGGTTTCTCACTGAGCTGGGAATACTGAGGTGATGATGATATAGCATCTGCAATGTATCTTCAGTCCAGGGCTGAAGATGGTGTGGGATTTTTGCTGTGATAAGGACTAAACTATGTAGTATTAATGACCAAGGGATGGGTGAGATCCTTTGTGGTCTCTACAGATGATATGTTCTGGCACTTGTGGCAGGGTGGAGAGAGCTGTTCTTTCTGTGTTGATAAAGAATGAAAATGATTTTCAAGTCTTTAGAGTGCTTTCCTTTCAGCTTATTTAGATGAGGATATTTCTACTACACAAACCTTAATTGAAGTATTTGATTTCACTTTTGTATGTGGAGTTAATTTATGTGACACGATTAAGATACATGTTATTTATACAATAGAAACTTAGAACTGCAGTAGACCGTTAAAACAACAGAAAAGCTTCTTCTGAAATTTTAAGTTTGCTAAAAGCATAATGATCATTTGACAGGATATTCTAGTTGAGTGTTTTTGAAAGTTAAGTTCCATATAAGGACGCATTTTAGATAAATACATTACCATGCAAGCTCTATTTTATGCTTGACACTAGAGGTCTCAAAAAAATATTGGTTGGTGTAAGCAGAGCATACTGATACAAGTTTTGAGCCTCATTGCTCAAAGTCGCCTGAATGAAGTTGAACTGTCTGGTAGTGTTACTTCAAAGCGGTGAAAACCCCTCTGGCTGTGTTCCTTGTGTGTTGCCACCTCTCCATGTAAAGCTACTCAGCACCACCCTGACATTCTCACATTAGAAGGTGAGTAGATCCCAGTGACACAGAGGAAAACAAACCTCTTTCCCCAAGGAAGCAAAATAGACACATCCAAACTGAAAACTAGAAACCAAAATGCACTGAGTCCAGTTTGCATCAGTACCAGTGACCAGAGTGCTCAGCATGTAGCTGAGAGACCCTTCAGTAACAGGCAGCACAGCCGATACTGTAGCTGTGTCATACAAGCCTCTCTCGGAAAGGGGATTCAGCTGTAGCTCTGTTTTTAAGGCCTCACTTTGTGTGAGACTTTGCTGGAGTTGTAAAGGCTATTTTTGGTGGCTATAACTGGCAGCTGCTGTTACCTGCACGCTTGCATAGTGCTCTGTGCATCACAGGAGAGTGCAGCCGTCGGCTTGGGCTAGCCCAGAAAAAGAGATACATCTATTCATGTTTAACCTCACTCTGCTGCAGAAAACAAAGCCTTTCTCGGGGTTAATTGTGTGGCTGAAATATCTTGGGCTGAACGTTGCCTGTGCAGTCGGTGGTTCCCGATTTTGTTCTAATTTTCTGGAATTTTAGAGTAAGAACTCAGTGTTTTTCAGAAAGGGAGGTCACAGGGAAGTACTGGGCTCTGCAAGTCTCCCGAACTGGATTTTACTGGGGACTGTTGGAAATTGCAGAAACAGGATTCAAAACCTCATTTTAAAATATGTTTGGCAAATCTGCTTGATTCTGCAGTAGAGCATTCAGGGTAGTTGATGACACTCCTCAAAGTTTGTTGATGTTGTTTGTTTGTGAAAATGTTGAAATCTTCACTTCTTGGGATTAACTAGAGAAGGGGAAATGTCTTTTTTGGTCATTTTTGTCTTTTTTGTCTTTTTTTCCCCCCCAGGACAAGAAATGTTTCCCCCATAAATCTTTTGAGCTCTTGTTATTTGAAAGTCACAATTTCCAGTCACTCTTTACCTTGGGTATTTTAGTTACTTTTTAGTGCCTAGCTTTGGTTCATTGTTTTCAGTTTTTATAATAGAGCAAGTTTCTCCTTTCTAGCAGTGTAGTTGTGCTGCTGCATTGCTGTGTGCAAAGTGTTCTGAAACCTTTGCATAGGAGGTACAGCTCACTGGAAAGTCCTTCTGTTACACATGAGAAATTAATTTGCAATTAATTAAGTTGCTGGATGAATTCCTCCTTTGTTCTGTCTGAAATTGGCCTGTGAGCACATTGCTAAATTCTCAAAAAAATCATTGCAACAAATTGTGAGTTTATTTCCTAAACAACTCCTGGTCTGATCAGAACAAACAGTTCACAATGTGCAAGTGGAATTCATAGTTTCTCACTCAGTTTCTTGAGTGGCTGATAAATGGACTGATGTTCCCCAGCCAGTGTGAGCTCCAGGCAGCAAAAGATAGGACTTGAAACTTGCTTTTAATCTGTGCTTTAATACTGAGATGTGGGGTTGTGACCTGACTTTTCATTATCTTGAAGGACTGAGCCCAAATAATAGAGGGGTGTGGGCTTTAAAACCTGCCTTCAGGTGGATATTTGCAGAGGGCAGGTGGCTGTCTGAAAAGAGGGTCCACATTCTAGGATTCGAGGAGGGTGGGATTAGTCCCTGGCAATAATTTTAAAACTCCCAGATATTACAAGTGGAAGGGGGAAAAAAATGAACAGTTCTTTGGTGGGGGAGTGGAAAAGAACAAATGAGAAGTGCTGTGTGTCTGGGAGCTGAGGGATGAGGCAGCGTCAGGATGAGGAGCTGGGCTGGAAGCTGGGGCAGTCTGGCCACGTAGCTTGTGTCTGGTGGTGCTGGTGGAGCTTGTGTGGCAGAGCACTCGATTGCCAAGTCATCACCCAGCCTGTCCAGCTAGGAGATGTTAGAGGAGCTGGAAAAATGAATGGGAGCATAACAGCAAATGTCACCAACTGTGCCAGCAGCTGAAAAGGGCTGGACTCAGCGGTGTGATGCTGGCAGCCCTTTGTGTCACTGCTGCAGCCACAGCTCCTCCGTGCTCCTTGCAGGCAGCTGTCAGATAGCTCCACCCGCGTTCTTTCGTTCCTGCTATTTGGAAACACCACAGGATGTTAAAAAAGAGAAGCCACTTTTTGCTTTATTGCTTTGTGTTGCTTTCTGCCCGTGGAGGTTTTGTTGGCTAACTTTGTATAAAAGCGGGTGGGACTGCTGTACTCTAAATTTTGTTTTCGCAGCACTCTTCTTAACATAGAGTTTGATGTGGCCCCAGTGCAGCCTGCCTGCGCTGGCTCCCGATGGGCCGTTCACACAAAGGCAGCGCTGCTAATGACGATGGAAGTGCTGGCATACACACTGCTGCTGCTTTACTCGTCTCTGCTCTCGCTACCTCTGCCCCCCACTAAAACCGTCTCGGTAGCATATGTCACAGTGTTCACTTTGTCTAAACGCTGGCTGTCCTTCTAGATTAGTGCAGCTCCCAGACCGACTGCACTGGCATCAACAATTAGTCCACTCTGCCTCTGTTAATTAAAATAAGCTAAGAGTACCGCATATTATCGCGGCTTTCAAAAGCGCAGGGACATACTTGTGTCTATCAGCACGTTCCCACAGCTGATCCTTGTTGACTGATTTGTGCTGCATCTGTGTAATGGTTGCTACATCTGGAGCGAAACAGGAGCAACAATTGGTGAAACCCAAAAGATTTCTTGCTTCTCAGCTGTCTTTGCCTCAGTGACAGCTCCTATCTCACGTGGAGCACTAAAATGAGGGGATTGTCCCCTGCTGCCGGGGTGGTGGAGTGGCCGAGGCAGAGTCAGTAGATGGCACTGTCAGACCTGCTGGGGAGCTGCGGGCGGGCGAGCGGGGCAGGACAGCTCTGGAAGGCGGTGCCGTGCTTGAACTTGGCTTCTCTCCTGGGCAAATCTGCTGTAAATGACAGGTGGACCTTTCGTCCCCTTAATCTCTCCTGCCAGAGTCCGGTGGTCAGGCTGGGGGAATGTCACTCGTGTTTGACAGGAGATCCCGCTGGAAGGGTCCAGTCCCTAAAGGGGTTTTGCCGCCTCTGTTCAAGCACCGAGTCAGACAAGGCAGCTGGTGCCTCCACAGACCTGTTCCTCCACACAATGAAGAAGTGCCTCCATGCATGTGATGGAAGTGCCCCGATCAGCCTGGCGAGGAGCGGGGTGGCGTTTCAGTTCCTGTTTCTGTGCAGATCACTGGGGTGTTTCCAAGGGGCAGGGAACCAGCGCTGAGGCCGTGTGCTGTGGAGAGCAGCACTGGGCTTTTCTATGTGAGCCTGGCGTGTTCTGAGCGGCAGTAGCTCTCCAGCACTTCAAAATTGTAATATGGCTTTACAGAGTAGCCGGTTCTGCACTGCTGATGAGATAGCCTCATTTCCTAAGGGACGATTCCTAGAAAACTATCTAGCATTGCTGTAAAATGAGGATTTGTGGTTTAATAGTTATCATGGGAGCAGCTCCAGGAATCCCTCTGCTGCACAGTCACCATCCTACACAGGCTTCTGTTCTCCACACAGTGCTTTTCTTCCAGCTTTTGGAGCAGACACGGAGCTTGACATCATGTTCATCTGTCCATGTACCATAATATTGCCAGTGACATTCAGTACTTCAGGGATTTTTGGCTGCTGACTTTCAATGACATTAGGTGCAATCTCCATAGCCAGTGTGAGATACTCCTCTGTGCTGAAGAATATAAAAGAGACTATTGCATTTAATATATTGGAGTACATGAGACATAGCAGCAGTTTGTGTGATTTATTGGGTAGACAAAAATGCATCATAGCATGTTCTGTAAATATAAGCACAAACATATCATGCTACATCCCACTGTAAATTTCCTTTACTGATAAACTGTCTGAATTACTGAATGCAGGAATAATGGGTTATTTCAAAGAGTAGGTTCTATCACAAGCTACTTGGCCATTAGCATGGAGCACGCTTGACTGCCCTGACAAAGATATAGGACTTCAGATGATGGTAACATGGAACAAAGCAACATGTCCCTTAGGGAATGGCCTAGTGCCCTTGAGTCTGCCAGGGGTGGTTAGTCCTGGGGAGGCTGGAGAATAAGGCTGCCTCAGTTTCTGTGCTGTAGACCTCCCTCTCTCAACCCCTTCTGCATCTTACAGAAAAGACTAACTTGCATCTCTCTCTGGTTACCGCCCCTTCACTTCACTTTTTAAATGTGTATCAGACACAAGACAGGTGATTCCTATGTTGTAGTGACTGAATCCCTCTCATATTGGATTCTTAAGCACTTTTGATCTGTTTTTTTTTCCGGAGCTTGGGAACAGGGAGAATTGCTCTCAGTTTTTTTGGACATATTCCCAAAAAGGAAGAAACAAATAGGTGAACACATAAATTTTTAAAAACTGCATTTATTTTTACTTGTGATGAGGCTGACAGAAGCTGGCTGAGGAGAGGCAGTGTGGCATGTCTGTGATCACATCTAGTACTAAGTTTGATGTAGCCAACTGGCAAATACCAGCGACTCTCCTGAGTTCATAGCTCACCCTGTTTGTGTTGACATTTCTGGCAAGGAAAGGCAAAGAATTATTGCAGCTGCAATAACCTGTGAGCTCTCACTCTGCATTTCTCTTAATTTGACTGAAATTAAAGCCTCTCTCAGCAGGGGTGAATCAAGTGCCAGCATTTGCCATCTTTCCTGCATGGCTAGGGCGCCTGCAGGAGGAGGATACTGTAGGGGCCGGTACCTGTGGTGATCCAACCCCAGCTCCATAACTGCACATCAGCAGCCTCACAACTCTCACATTCCTTTTCTGCCTCTCCAAACCTGACTTTGCTGTAAGCTGGCTCTCTCCAAGCTCAGCACAGAGCTGGTGTGAGGTGCTGCAGCCCTCAGAGGAGCAGCAGGCAGAGCCCTGCTCTGTTGCTGCAGAGGCAGATGCACACCGAGAGCTGCGCTGGGCTGCACCAGTGCAGGAGTTACTGAGGGACAGAGCAAGGCATTGCTGGACCATGCAGAGATTATGCTTGACCACTGCTGGGCAAACACCTTGTGAAGCCCTCGTTCTCTCTGTTAAGCAAACCAAAATACTTTCTCATCCTTAAATATGACAGTTTGTCTTCATAGAGAGGAAATTAAAAAATTAAAGGAAACCCAAATAATTTTACTCTTGTGCCAGCATCCTATGTTTACTTAGGATTTACTCCAGTGCTTGCTTTGTGTTAATAACACTGTGTTTCCCTGGAAGTTGACTAATTTTTTATTCTTGCCTCTTTTTAAAAACGACCTTTAGGATTAGAGTTTTCACAGTTGCTGTTAATCTGTTCTATAAGAAAAAATAATAGAAAAGGCAAAAATCATAATCTGGTCTGTCTGTCTTCAGTCTTTGACCACTATTTTCACTTTAGGACATACTCCCCCACCCTTGGGAATGCTAACCCCTGCCTGGAGGACTGCTGAGAGCACGTGGCTCCTTCTGTCTGCATCCACTGCAGCCTTGTGTAGAGGCAAACAGGCTGCCTCTTGTTTCTCATTAGTCCTTCATGTCCTGCCCTTCCCACTACCTTTTTGACCTGGTATTCGTGTTCAGTAGCCACAGACATTGTCCAGCTCAACTTCCTGCACCCAAGAGGCCACTGTGCCTCACATTCCCTGGAGCTGTGCCTGGAGTGCAGCTTTCTTATTCAAAACCTCAGATGCAAGATGATATTCATATGATCAAAGCTGGCCCTTAACTAACTTGTACTTTGTTATATGCTTTACAACTGCAGAGTGAACATACTTTTAAGTTCCAGATGTCTGAGTGATGGGAAGTTGTTTTTATAACCCTTTTCAAGTAATTTCACTCTGTCATTGTGCTTTTCCCAAGCTGGATCCAGACCAGTCGCTGTCCACTGTGTGTCCTCTTCAGAAACATCTCATATGGTACAAAGTGAACAAATGTTGAGGAGAAAGCTGGAGGTCAGAAAATAATTCCTTTCCTCTCATTTCAGCCATGTGTAAGATGAAAGAATCTTTCCAGCACCTGAAGCTTGAATAATTCTCCTCTTTAATGCCTGAAAGCTCAGCTCACCTCCGCCTTGCTGGCTGACTGAACTCATGCTGCCTGCGTCTCCTTCCAGGATGACAGCCAGGAAATTATTACAGTACAATTTAAAGACCATAAAATACAGGATGAGCAGATGGCAGGTCACGTCTCCTTCCCATGAATAGCCCATGTCACCATGGCACTGCTTCAGTACACGCTGAGCTGCACTCACAGAGTCCAAACAAGAAGCATCACCAGTGGAGATTCTGTCTGTCAAGGCAACATCCCAGCAGCACAGACCTTATGACTGTGGCAAAGAATTTGGGCATTGGCAAGAAGCTTTAGTGACAATGAGCTTTAAATACCTGCTGTTAAGATAATCACAATAATCTGTCTGCCAGATTTTCCTAATGTGCATTTTCTAATTCATTGTGGGAGGCAAAATCCTTTGACTGGTGGAATGAAGACGTGGCACTGTGACTATAATTTACATTGTTAAATAAGTGGAAAGAGCAGCTATCAAAAGCTGAAATCCTACCCAAAGCAGGATAGCTGCCTTCACAGACTAATTTTTTTAAAAGACAAAAAATTAGTGTTTTCGTAGAAAGGAATTTCTGATGGGAGGAATCCTTAGTTCTGTGGAAAGGATTAAAACAGTGAATACCCCAGTTACAGGATTTGCTGTGGTCCTGATCTTTTAGAGTCTGTCCTTGGAGCAGGGGATCTTACCCTCTGCTTCTCATTTACTGCTCTGTGGACTTCTGTGCTGCATGGGAACAAGAGGCTGAAATGGCCATTATGGTCATTCCTGTCATCCCAAAGAGGATGTTTTTGAGAAAATTAATTTCTCTTCTAGTTAATTGGGAAACTCAAACAAAGCTCTGTCATGTATTGGCCCTTGGTGCAGCAGTCAAGTTGATCCCCCTTATCCTTCCAGCATTAATTACAAAACACCTCTGCTCCTGTGAGCAGCGCTTTGCCAAGGAAGCCTGTGTGTTACCTATTAATCAGCAGCACAGCTGGGTATGTTTGATGCACAGGGACACACCACAGTGTCAAAGTCATCTTTCCTTTACCTCTAGTGGTGCTAGAACAAAAGATGGATCTGGGATTCACAGAGAATGGAGTTAGAAGTTTGGTAGGAAAGTATCTCCTCAAAAGGAAAAAAAAAAAAAAAAAGAGGAAAACACGATATTTAAATGAGGCACGGAGCTCTAATGGCAGGGCCAGCAGGTAAGTAATGTGTACTGAGTGAAGCACAGCTATCCAGAAATCATCCCTCACACACTTCATTTTCAATTAATGAAGACGATTGTTTTTCTACCTTTCATGCTCAAAGCTTCCTCTGTTTTCCTCTCCCCCTGAAGTGAGTGAGGGTGGCAGAGAGCAAGGAACAACTTGTCACCCTGCTGCCCAGGTGGCAGCTCGGATCCTTGGTCCAGCCACAGGGCCTGACTTGCATGAGACCTTCTCATGCAGATTTGGATAGTGCCTGAAAAACACCTTTTCTTTGTTCCCCTTGAGATGAAATCTGCTGTAACCTCACCCCATTCCCTGGTGAATACATCTGTGCCCTGGAAAAACCCTGTGAGAGGCAGATGTTTATGGAGTTGGGACTTGCAAGTCCTGGCCACCTCTGGAAATGGCTCTTTCAAGGACATTTTCAAGGCATGTTTGCAGAGGCTTGCATTGTTGCTACTCTGTTCATGCTGAGGAATAAATTGGATTTGACTATCTGCAGCTGCTTTTGGCACCTTTCGCTAGTGCAGAAATTCCCGTTGTGATCTGTGAAGAAATAACCACCAAAAATTATTAATTTTCTAAGAGGTATTCCTGGGAAAAATGTCACTTTTTATATAGGCTGGCTAAATGTAGCCTATTGTGCTGTGTATTCAACAGGGAGCATTACAGTTTGCATTTTGCACTTCTAAGAATTGAATTTGCTAAACGGAGCACTTCCCACTGACAGAGCAGGAGTTGGGCTGTGCTCTTTTTTGTCTTTTCCTTGCAGCTGGAAACCATTTTTACTTGTATCACAGAGCTTCTTAGCCCTGTTGAATCTGGCTTAGTGTTTCTCAAGGGACAGAGGCAGCATTACTAACAGCTTTCCAACCCACTTTAGTCTCTCTTTTCATAACACAAACTCTCAGCAAAACAGACTCGAGCAAGGTCTTTGTCCTGGATGACTTTTTGCTAAATAAGTTTGCAATGCTCTAGTTAACAAAATCTCTTCTCCACTGTGAATGGGTTCAGACTTAGTGGTTCACTGCAGCAGGGCTGGGACAGAGGCAACATGAGCAGTGCTGAGAGAAAAGCGGGGACACATTTAAACCTTAATGCAGCCAATACCCAGCATGTGGCCTCAGACCTGCTGGGGAGATAAAGAAATATTTTGATCTGAATCAGAAAAATCTGTCATTTTCCCACAGAGAATCTGAAACTGGTCTCTCTTTTTATGTCTCTCACAGATGAACAGACAGAATAAGCTGTCCACCTTCAGTGTATGAGTTGACTTTGCCTTTCAAGAAGAACATTTATTTCTTCTACATGAAATTTATTAATAAATGTGTTTTTCACAGCAATCTGAGTTCCTGAAAATATGTATCCTAGGGTTTGTTGGATTTCTCTAAAGACTTCTATGGGAGTTGTATGCTGTAGGATCATACAAAAAGGAGCAGGTATACGTGAAAATGTATTGCAAATTCTTCTAGACCAGACTCTTTTTTTAAAAGAATAGAAAAAAGGCTTTTTCTTATTCCCATCATACAGTGAAATGAATCTTTGGATGACAGATACTGGACTCTGACAGGCATCTCATCCTGTATTGAGGCTGGTGACAGTCTGAAAGAAATTGCTCATCGGAGTCAACAGCCAGCTTCTCCTACTGTGTTTGTCTTTGGTGCTAATTTCATTTCTTTGCTCAGTTTTCATGGAATCTGGGCACGCACACTGACCTGATAAATAACTGAAGCTGGCAATAAAGATAAAGGAAAGTTCTACACTTCAGAGGTCAAGCTAGCCTCCAAATCATATTTGCCCTAATGGAGAACAAATTCAACACTACCAAAAGTCAAATGAATGTTTAGTCACCTGAGAAAATACCATTATAAGCTGAAATGAGCTCTCATTATTTTTTCCATTTTATTTCTTTAATTTCTCCTTGGCTTCTGCTACAAAACTGAAAATAGGGGCATTAGTCACAGGGTGCTTCAGAGGTACCCTCAAGGCAGAAGCAAGGTTCTAAGGTAAATCACAGCTGGTGACTCTTAAAATGGATGAAATCGCTTGCATTAGGCCTTCAGGATGCATATTTTCATTTACTTGATTTATTCCTATTGTTTAAGCTGTGATGTGAAGTGGCACAGGCACGATGGAGCCAGGCCGATGAGGAACTTTATAGTGAGCTGTCAGGGCAGAAAATCCCATTGCGAAGAGATCCTCTCCTCAGGGCTGTTTGTGAGGATGGTGCAGCACAAAAGCTGAGAGAATGATTTAAATGGGGGAAAAAAAAAGAACAGAAGATGGGGAATAGGCAGACATGCTGCTGGTAAATTACCAGACATGCTGCTGGCACCAAGGCACTGGACCACCTCGGTGCAATCAGCTGCAGAGCTGGGCAGAACCAGACCAAGGTGCTCGTTCTCTGGAGGTGAGTAGGATGTCTCAGCCCCTCATCCTGCTCTGAACAGCAGCTGATTTGTCTCCAGAGCCTTCCCTTTCCCACATGAGCTTGTCCCTTGCTTCTCTGCCCAGCCTGGGAGATGCTGGTGACTTGTTTCTCAGTTATAGCCACAAGCCTCCCTCTGCCTTCTTACGTCCTTTGAGGGTGTGAATGCAAAGTCTGGGAGCTATCTCATGCAGTGTTTCTGACAGCCACACCTGCTGAAGCCCAAAAGGTAACTAGTAAATATCTCTTTTCTGACATTGCTGATGTCATCAGGTTGCATTCCACGTCATTGTATCACCAGCATTCTGGAAAGAAACCTCCTGGATGGAGCATTTTGGCACTAATAAAGTCTTTTATTGATAGATATGCTTCCTTCTGGAGAAATAATGGAATCATCAGGACCAGATAATACTTCAATTGCATGTCCAAGACTTCCTCTTGCAATTTATATCTTGGAAATTCCTTAAACCACATTTATTTTGCAAAACACTGGAAGAGAGCAGGGAGTTACAGTGGAAGTAGATATTAGCAGGGACTGGGGGAAAGCAGAGAACCTTTTATGTATCCCACAGCGCTCCTGTAAAATCTCAGCACTGTCTCACCTCACTTGAAATATGTTTTGGTACCTGTGTGGGCATACGAGTCTTAATTGGTTACGGGAACTTTTCTACTCAGTTTAAGTGCAGTTGTGGAGTTCATTAAGGGCAGCTGCAGAGCTTAGGTCTACGCACAAAGAATGAAATATTTTGTGTTCTGTGGGTGTCAATTATTTATTACAGAAATATCTTTGTTATAAAACTTCCTCTGATTTGTTTATGATGGCAAAAGTAATTCCGGATGATTGACTTGCACGTTAATGTGGTACATGAGAAGTGTGGACACATCAGCAATGTTTGAGTTTCTGCGCTACGAAACATATGTACATCATAATAGAGCTGTCAGCAAGTTGTAATGAAATTGACTTAAACTGATTTTTTTCACCTGTGCAAGATAGTGCGTGGGTTTTATAGTAAGTTACATTGGATCAGCTAAGTGAGGGCTGTCTTACTGTATTTTGTGGCTTTTGTCTATCCATTTGTGTTGTCTTCTTAATGGGAATTCATTGGGTAGAACTTTCCTGTAAACTGCAAATGCAAAATCCTCAAACTAAATCCCCAAGCAACTCCATACTCCTGTTTCCAACAAAGTAAAAATACATTCAGAAGAAAAATTTTATTTTAATTAAAATTATTTTCTCTTTAGGAAGAAAAATCCAGGTGATATCATGTTTTTTTCACCATTAACAGATATTGATTTATCAGATGTCTTAGGTTTTGGGCAGCTGTATACAAAGGCCAGCAAGAGTTGTGGTTTTTTTCCTATTTCCCCCATGAAGGGGTCAAAGACAGCTCCATGAAAGCGTGGGACTTTCTGACAAAAGGACAAATTCTTTTCTGGACAGGCAGGTTTGATGATTTTCAATTGTAATGATGTATTTATTCCAGGGCTAAACTTGGCCAGCTGTTTCTAAGTGCGCACAGCATAACAGATGTAAATGCAGAGTATGTTTGGCTGGGGGAGGAGGAGTGCTGCTCCTGGTATCAAAACAACCAAGGGGAGAGTTAATGTGCCATCCTGGGCACTTCTCCATACATCAATAGAAGGAATAGTACTAAAAAGGCTGCTTCTCAGATTTTAATAAGAAGGTCAGTGAAGATCGCATTTTGGCTTATAGCACAATATTTTATTTTCCTCAGTTCTTTAGAATCTTTTCTAATAATGCATCTGTTTGTACATTTTGTGGCCGCAAACATATTTTAGGTCACTCAGTCAAGTGACTTTTAAGAAAAAGTGCTAGCAACAAATTTAAAATGCTGCTGGTAGATGGGTGCAATAGCTCATCTGGCAAACAAGCTGTTACTGAAAAGATGTTACTGGTACTGTGGATGACAATTACGGCAACAGAAAATGTGAGTTCAGCTCCATGTCACCAGTGCCATTAGGAGGCAGATGGCCTTGAGGTAATCCCAGTCTGACTGGCCATGTCTGTTCCAAAAGCAAAGATAAAGTTGTTTTTCTTGTTCCTGTGTTTAGCATAGCCCATACCAACCCAATAGCCTGTTGATAACAGGTAATAAATCTCAAAAGCTCAACCACTGCAAGCAAATCCTTAGTTCTCAACCAGAACTCTTTCTTGAACTTAGAATTTTCTTGATCTTAGAATGGAGTTGCATTAAGTGCTGGGCTCTCATTACAGCCATGCAGTAGAACTCCAGATGTGCTGGAAGCTGAAAGCAAGAGAAATTCTGAAGTATTGTTGATTTTAATTTTCTTCCCAATATTCTGATCCCGGCTGATCAAGTATTCATGGCACCAGTGTGGTGCTTCCTGAAAAATATTTGCAGTGGTGGGAAAATGTTCTGTCAATACCTGAACTTAGAAGCAACACCTCTGTCAACACTCCCTCTTGGGTAAGAATGGTGTAGTCTCTGCCAGAAGGCAGGAGAGTCAACCCAGCAAGTACAAACTGCAGCCCTGAAAATTTCTGTCACTCTATCTGGGGTGGCAAATAGTGATTTTGGGTTTTTTGAGCTGAAAGCTCAGAGCTGGACATTGCTGCTTTAACTCAGAGTGTGCATAACTGAGTAGAAAATGTCATTACTTTTATGTTAAGTGAGTGAAAAAGTGCAAATAATGGGATATGCAGCAGCTTTTTAACACTCTTGAGGACAAAATAGATCTGTATAAGCTCTACAGTAACTTATTTGCCAGTGAAGCCAAATTTCATGAAAAAAATAGCTCACAGAAACTATTTGTTGATTTCAAACTTCTCTAAAGGATCTAATTGTCCAAAGTTTTTGTGCTGACACATTCGCTATAAACAGTTCCATGGAAGGGTGGCTCAGAGCAAAACTTGTTGGTGGGTAGAATTATGGATTTCATATGTTCAACACCATTAATAGTACCTGCTGTGGTTATAAACTTAGTTTATAACTATAGTGGTTATAAACCACTATAAACTTCCTGGTTTACAGGGTCAAATGATCATCCTAACTGATTTATGCAAGAGTTAAGATATTTTTTACTTTCTAACCTTGAAGCAGGACACTAAAATGATACACCTTGTGTTACCCAGAAAGTCAGAGGCAGTAAGGTTGATCCCATAGCCACGAGAGGCACCTGGGAGCTTGTTCCTCCTCCATTTTACTGTTCATGGACACTGGAATTGCCAAAATTTAATTTAGGTAATTTTTCAAGAAAAGACAAACTTTTTCTGGGGATCTGATGAAACAGAGTATGTATAAAGAACAACCAAAAATTATTTTAGGATTAATCAAGAAATGTTCAATTCAGCTGGGAGAATTGACACCTAATAGCCACTGACACACAGAGGTAAACTCAGAGCAGCAAACAGCCACCACCAATTTAGGTTCTCTTTAAGGCCACCTCGGCAGCAGTCTGCATTCTTGAATATGTTAAGCAGCTGTGAGTAATGAACAACTTGTTAAAATTAATTTTTTTTTTTGAGGGACAGTTAATGAGCTGAAGAAGGGCTAAATTTACTGAATAAGTAATTTATTTAATGAACAGTTTGACTCTAAATTATGATGCCTCTGTTGTAGCTCAGAGCTGGACCTAAGGAGCTTTTTATATTTTACTCCAGTATAAACTGCCTCCCGTATATTTTAGTGCTACAGCAGATTTCTGGCCTTTTCAGCAGGATGTGAACAGGTAGATAACGACAGTAAGCAGAGTGGAAACTGTGGGGTTAAGTTCTGGAGCAGCACCGCTGCAGCCAAGATACAGTGAGAATAAAAAGGGGATTGGGCTTGTAATTGCAGTGGCAAAAACATCCTGAAGGCTGATGGAAGGGAACTCACATGCCACCCTTCAGGTTGTAAATTAAACTTTATTGGTGGCTCAGGTGAGGCTTTTTTGGAATAAGAAAATGAAAGGTTGAAGATTCTCTCCTGTGTCCTGCTGCAGCCTGTCCCGGATGGATCTGAAGCTGTCTGGTGTCCTGTGGCACGACCTGTGCAAGCCAGAGGCTTGGTCCATTTTGGCAGTCCTCACGCATCTTTTACACCTTGTGGACTCCTCCAGCACAGCCATGGTGTAGACACGTGTCGTGGAGTATGATGGAGCCAGTTCTCACGACAGGCTGCTAATAATTAGCTTTCCCCCAGGTGTCTGGGACTGGTTAGCAGATGCTTGACTTGGCTGCTGAATCTGATACAGTAATTCCTGTTTCCAGCCTTCCTGTGCTTAAAGCTGGATCTTCTGGGAGAAGCGTTTAGTTCTGTGTATATTTTCTGGTGTCTGCAGTGGTGTTTCAGAGGAAACGGCTGACCATAACTCGCACATACAAACCAGACGGAGCAAATCCACAAATGAGCTGTGTGATATTGTGCCAAGGAAGCCACTTCCTCGCATCTGCCGTGTGTGAAAGGGGATGTAGCACTGCTGCTTTATAACCACGGGAATACTTGCAAGTCGGTAAACAGGACTGATGAATGATTGTTCTGTTGATTAAAGGCATGTAGCGTTTGTGGACTGGTGAGAGAATCAGGTGCCAAGGAGAAAACGCACTAAGGTGCTTTCAGCCCTGAGTGGAGGTGCAGCCTTTGGAACTGGGAAAGGATATGTTAAAGAGTAGAAAACAGATCGATAAGGGGCTCCTGGAGAGGAATGCTTGGTGCTGGTTAAATGGTCAACCTGCAGGGAGCTCGAGAAGGAAAAGCTGCATGCAGAAGGATGAGGACAGCTGTTAAATGAAAAAGGGATTTTGTTGTTAAAAGCAGGACCATATCCAAATCAATTTTTTTTCATATTAAAAAAGAAAGAAAACCCAGAGTGAATAAAGCATCAATTTTCCTACATTTTAAATGAGATCTAAAAAAGAACTCAGTAATGGCATTGGTTGCCATGGTGTTTAAAGGTGCAGGTCCACAGACACTTCAAATAACAGGAGATGCTTTTATCTGCCTATGTGGCTGAGTTAATTTTCATCTACTGGAATTATTCATTTAGTTTGCTTTAATTGTTCTATATTGGCAGTATCATAAAAGGGCCTGATCCTGCCATCTTAATACAGACAGAACTCTTTCTGACTCCAGAGGAAGAAAGAACGATTAAATGCAAACTAAACTACTCAGGAGATATGAAAAATGCAAATATGAATGCTGTGGCTCTGGGCTTGCAGAGATGCTACAGAGGTCTACTTATACAGTGGTTAGGGCAGAACTGGGTGGGGAAACATCCTCCAGGCTCTGGAATGTGAAGGTGCATGAAAATCCACAGGAGAGGTGCTGGTGTCCGGCTAGCACAGGCACTGATGCTCTTCCAGCTCTGTTTGGGGGCACTGTTGAGGTTGGAAGATCCTCTCTTGTGTCCTACCAGGTTTTGCCCCATTTTGCCAAAGCAGTAATGTCCCCTGCTGGGCCAGGGGACCTTGGTGAGGCTCACAAAACCCGTGTCTTGTTTTACTCACCTTCAACCCTGCGCCAAACAGGCTTTTGAGCTCACTCCTTCTGCATGTCTTCTGTGCCACTGGCAGTGGTTATTGACCAGATAAAAAGGCCCCTAGTCAGATAGCCAAATCCCTAAATTGCAGTTAGGTTGCCAAATCCCTAAACTTTGGGTTGGGTTTTGAAGTGCTGGACACTTGACTTCTCCCTTAGCCTTCAGTGGTACCTGCTGGAGATTACTGACAGCAACACCACTTGGGGGAAAGCTAAAACCCCTGCTCCTGCTCTGCAGATTGCAGTAGCACCCCTATGACCACAAAGAGCCTGCAACTTGTTTTAGATCTTGGCTCATTTACCCATGTTATTGATCCTGTGCCATACTACCTTTGTATCTCATCTGCTTAGCTCCTTGTCCCCTTGTCTTTTGGCTAAGAACACAGACAACAGTGCTGGCATTGCATCTCTAAACAAAAATACCTCTTTCCTGTACTTGGCTTTACTTAAAAACACGGGAATGACTCAAAAGAGGAAAAATTAGAAACTGATGGTGTGAGATGATGCAGCCCTGTGTAACTATAATATGGCAATTGCTTGAAACCGGGTATCAATAAATACATTTATAGTGTTTTCTCTCAAAATAATAGTTGTCACATAATCTGCAATGAAACGGCATTCAGAGTCTCTTTTCCAGCACCCTGTCTATGCTTTATTTTATTGATGTTTTTCCTTGTTCCCCTTAGAAGCATGAGTCAGGAACCCTCTGTTATTAAAAGCAGTCCCAGTTGCACATACCTTTCATTTCCTTTGGATTACATTAATTGCCTGACAGCTAAAAGTGATCTGGGTTTTTCAGTCTTCAGCTCTGGACTGCAAGAAATATTTACCAGCTACAGCAGATTTATAAAGATGCCACTGAGATGCCTTGAGACTAACAATCAGAAAGCACAGTGGCAAAACAACACTATTTTTCAAGGTTAAATGCTCAGAATGCTAAAAAAGGAATTGCACATAATAAAGCCAAACAAAGGCTTGGATTCAGCCCATATTTTCCTCTACTTGTCTCACATAAAAAGAAAGGTGCCCGTGGTTTAAAAATGGTGGCACAGCATCACACAACAATTAGAAATTTAATAAGGGAGCTTTAATTTTAATATAGTTTTGGTTTTGTAGTGCAGATGTCTGTTAGTGTCAACCCCCTACCTCTGTTGCAGAGTCATTTCCTTGCCATGCATGCCTGGCTCTGTGTCTCTGTAAGACTCAGTTGAGACTGGCTGGGTGCTGCTCTATAAAGAGCAGCTAACATGAAGGAGAGATTGAGCAGGCTGATGGTAGCAACCTGGACCCCAAACCTGTCCTGCATTGCTTTGAACAACTCATTTAGACTCCCTGCCCGCCGTTTTCCAGGTGTAAAAGGCGGGTAGTACTACTCCTCATTCGCAGGGGGATAACTGCTTTGGGAGGTGCTCTGGCACTGTGGCAACCCCATCAGGAAAGGTGTTTGGGCCCAGTGGATGTAGTGGGAAGGCAAAGATACCAAATTTGCAGGTTTAAATTCATCATCAACTTTGCAGTTTTGTTTCAGTGACAGAAATGGTAGGTCTGACTCTCATTCAGCCATGGCCATCATCTCTTGTGCATAAAAAGACCCATCTTAAGGCCCGGCGTCACTGACAGAGATGTTGCTCTTGGGCCATGGATGTACTCAGGTCTTCTTCCTTTCCTTGAAGCAGAGACCGAGGTCCCCATATACACAATATGAAGATATTCCCTGCCTTGAAGTGACTTTCTGTCTGCAAATGATAAAATGAAACTTCAGCTTGAAGAAATAGAGGTTTACTGACCTCGGTGTAATTTATAGGTCAAAATGCAGTGCTCTGTGTACAAACAGAATAGAATTGAATCATTTAAAATTGGACTGCAAAGGCAGTATAGCCATTCTGTAGTGATACCCAGTGAGAAGAAGTGATGTAAAGTATTATGAATTCTTGTCTGAGTGACCTTGTAACAATTGTTTGTGCTTGCCAGTGTTTCAGATAAATGCTGCACACTTACATATTTATAAATTATTGCCATTTGAAGAGACAGGGCTTCCTCACAGGGGATGACCCTTGGAGCAGCACACCTGATCCATGCTGCAGTTGTGAGAACCAGGGAGAAGTGAGCCACCTCCCAAAGTCAATGGGGATTTTAAATAACAGAAGTGTCCAACATCCTGGCTGTACTGGCTTCATTTGGAGGCCATCAGGTAGATTGGCAGCAGCAGGGAAAAGCTGGAACTGGTGAACTTTTCCTTCCTGTCAATGCCTCACTCTCAACCTGAGAGAGGCTGTTGTGGACTGCCAAGCTGGCCAAGTAAGCCCTCTTCCTGGAGACAGCCAAAACTGCCCCCAAAGGTAGCTTAAGCTTTCTGTGGTGAGGAAATTGTTGAGCTCTTTGCTGCTCTCTGAACATCTTTGCAGCACCACATCTTTGCAGCACCACAAGTCTATGCTGGGAGCAGGTTTGGTTACCACCTTAACAAGATAAAAAGGAGGCAAAACTTTCCACAGTGCTTTAGCCTTCTACTAATAACAATTGAGACATCATTGTCAGGCACTGCTGTCTTTCCAAGCTTTCCTTGAGATTTTAATTTCCCTTAGGAGGTGGATTAAGTTTAGTCCATTTGTCGGCAGTTTTCCTGCTGTTTCTGCAGCGGGACAAACGGATGGAGGCGAGAGGCAAAGCGGCTGCTGCAGGTGGCCCAGCCAGGTCCGTTTGGGTGACCTGTTCCTCAGCAGCTCCCTGGAATGAGTTTGCAGTGGGCAGGTGATGCAGGAGCTCCCAGCAGGGTGGAAGGCTGAGCTGAGGGGACACTGCGGGTGGTTTGCAGCTCAGCACGGTGGGTCCATGCTGCTGGCAGCGTCCAGAGCAGGGTCAGTCCTCACCCATCACACAGCACAGAGCCATTGACAGCGAGCTTTACACTCTGGCTAACAGCTGTGCTGTCTGCCTCAGTGTGTGTGTGAGGCTGAGGGATATATCCCAACTATTTTAAGGAAATACATCATTATTATGGATTAGAAATACCTAGAGAGGCTTGAAAATTTGATTTAAACTCTTGTATACTCTTGTATAAATTGCAGATCTTATTAATTTTGTGTGGGTATATCATGTTGTGACTCCAGGTTTATTCTTCTGTAATGAATATGGAAAGCAGATTTTCAGTTCTCAATGCACTAGAACATCACACCTGTTATTTTCTTATTTTCCTCCCTCTGCCTTTCAAGTTGGAATGAAGCCCTCTACCTTGGAATTGTGTCTCTGTGTGGGTCTTCAAAGCCTAAAGCTGGCTACAATAATCCTGCTACATCCATTTTTTTAACCCCTAGAAATAACTAATCATGTGTATCTTTGCTCATGTGAATCTGCAGCACTGATTTTGTCATTGTTCTCAGTCCCAACTTTCACTGCTTTTGATGATTCAACTCAAACTCTTATCACTTGTTCACATTTAGGGAAAGGCTTTAGGAGACTTAAATTCTTCTTTAATCCGACCTCCAGCTAACAAAATACTCTGAACCTTTGGAACAGAGGAAGTGTGTGTGTGTGCATGTCTGCGTAGGCTGACTTGCTCGAGACATCATTTCTTCAGGCTTTGCCTTATCTGTTTACAGATTCGGTAAGACCAGAGAAGGATTATACCTAGTGATCTTTGGCTCCAAATGTTTAAGTCACCTCTAAATTGGAGATGCCTCAGCAGTAGACAAGGGAATTGAACCATTGCTTTTGCAAATACACTTAATATTGTATATTTAACACATAATTCATTGTTAAAACAAATTGCTTTCCAGATCAGGAACCCAGGAAGAGTATTTCTGTTTGTGGAGGTCTGCCCATGGGGACTTTCATTTTTGTTCACTTGTTCTGTTAACCTAGACTCATCAGTTAAGTTGTATAATCCCTGTGTATTGAGGGTTGATGGGGAGGAAATAGTCTGTAAGTTTTGCACAGTTAATCAAAAGTCCTCTGAGGCTTTGAAGAGCTCCCTAACTTTGATGTATCTCCTCCTTCACCCTGCACACAAACAGCAGAGCAGTCCAAGCACAGTTCTGTGCTCTTTTGTGTCCTCAGTGCCTCAGCAGCTGATACCTGCACCAGCCCCCCTTCTTCTGCTCTGTGCTGTGCTGGGGAGGAAAGAGGGGAAACCATTACAAGTGGGGCAGATATCCAATGGAAAGGGCAGGGGTTGTCAGCTTGGGTGCAGCAACAAGGGAAAGGAGCAGTAAAGGCCTTGAGGAGCAGGGAGGAATTCCACGGGCCAAAAATACCAGTAATTTGTTCAGTATATTTTCTCTACTCAAAGAAAATTAGGGAAAGGTAGCAGTTTAGCTTACTTCTCTGTCTGAGAGGAACAGTGCTCCAGGGAGAGGAGACTTAGTCTCCAGAGCAGCCCTGAGATATGAGGGCTGGTTCTGATCCTCCCATTAGGGTGAAGAAATCGTCCTTCCCGTTCCGCTGCAAACCAAATGAGCATCTCACTGAACAAATTTGAAGCAAATAGCTAATAAAATCTAAAATAAATGAGATTATTGAATCAAATCATAGAATGCAAAATATTTGTGTAATTGTGTAATTCAAAGCTGTTGCAATATTAATGAATTTTATAATAGAATGATTAAACTCTGGATTCATTTTCATTTTGCAAATGTGCTTAAGCCTTTAATCTAACAGAGTATTACAATGTAGGTAAATTTTGTTAAACCTTTCTGTGAAAGTATTTTATTTAAAAAACCCACAACTACAAACCTCTTCCTGTTCAAAGTCCTCATAATCACTTATTGTTTTCTTTAGTCTCCTTCTCATTGTTTTCTTTATTTTGCTCTTTCCCATGGTTTCTGGCTCACCTACAGAAGATAAAATGAGACAATATGCACCTGACACACCGAGCAGTGCAAAACTAAGGATATAGTTCAGCACAGCAGAAGTCCAGCCGCCTAAAGCACCTTCTTATTCAAATCCTGACTTTTCCTGTAGTCTGATAGAGGCTCTTGTATAAAGAATTCTTTCACTGAATAATCTTGCTGGTCACCATGAACTGTTTCAGGAGCACGGTTCTGCTTAATGGCAGGAAGCGTGGCAAAAAGTAGCCCCAGGAGAAAGAGAAAAATCTTAACTCTATCTTCATTTATCTCAACCACTATTAATTTGAATTTTATTTATACATGCTGAAGAAGCAAGCATAAGCCAAGTAGTGGGTTTTTTCCTTTGAGTTTTTTGGTTCATCTTCTCTTCAACAGGTTAAAAAAATGATGCTCAAACATCTTTGTGTTTCTTTTGAACCCAGGGAAAGTTCCAGAACCTCATTCCAGACTGAGTAAAATTGATTGCTCCTATCTTCTGTCTGGTAACTAATGGAGCCTTGCTTTAAGTTGCTCTACAGAGCTTTTGAGCTGTTGTAAATCACTGCTGTTGTCAAGATGGAAAAGTTTTGAGCTTTCATGCTCAGTAATGCAAGGCTGCGGGCTTGTCTCTGAGCTCGGTTTGCTTGAGCCTGGCAAAGGGAGGCACAGATTTCTTGACTGCAGCCTTTATGTCAGCACATCAGCACAGGCTGGTAATTTATGCTCTGTGCAGGGGGTAAGGCTGAGGCTGTCCAGCCCTCTGAGTACCCTTCCCATCGTTTGTGTTTGGCTCTGCTGCTGGCCAAGCCACAAAACTGGAGCAGTGTGTAGAAGCATCTTTACTGCTTACTGGAAAACCAATGAAGAAGGAACAGATGTACCAGGCCTAAAAATGTGTGTACGTTTTTGCTGCCTGGGGAATTCATTATTTGAACAATTTACATTGGATTCACTGTGCTGGATTCATCGTCACGTGAAGTACTTAAATCAAAACTGGATGCTTTTACTGAAAATAAGGTGGTCTTTGCTGAGATGGTGTCTTGTGAAGGACTTACTGGGGGAAATACTGTCACATGCGAGGCGGAGAAACCAGTGATCGTTCAAATCCCTTTTAACACTAAAATTAATATGAATCAGTGCTAGGAAGGTGGGTGAACCTCTCCCACCCCTGGGCTACCCAGCAACAAGCTGGGGGGTGTTACAACGATCGTGAGAGGTGTCTCTGTGCTTTTTACTCCCCACACTCACACCCATCCTGTACTGCAGTCCTGCTCCCTCTCCACTCCTTTGTGTCTTCATACACCTACAAAAAAGGGATTGGTTGTCCTTTTTATGAACTATTCCTCCAAAATGATTGTGTATCATAGAGATGACTAATATCATCCCATTCATCTTTATAACATTGCAATCACTCCACCATCTTAGAAAGGTATGGGTACCTGTATCCAAGACAGGCTAAATCATAACAATTCAAGTAATACTTGGACGGCGTTGATGCAGGAGAATAAAAACCTTCCTATAGCAGCTGTAATACCTGCTGGGAATGCTTTTTTTATGTCATAATGGAAATACAGCCTGTTGTTTTTAATACCAGTAAGGTGATGTGGTAGGATCCATTCTTTGCAGGTTGATGAAAGGATCTGTTAAAATAACTTGATTCACCAAACAAATTGAGATAATAGTAGATCTAAGCTGTACATGGACCTGCATCTCCCCTGTCACTCCTCACAACAGCAGAGCAGAGGTAACTGTCATTTTCTGTCATACACAAACAGAATTTTGTGCATCTGTTTGCAAATATAAAACAAGATTTTGATTCCTGGCTTCAAATCCCGAACACACCAGCCTGGGACTGAAGTTTCTTGAAAGACAGTGGGTGCTATTACGATGCCATTGCCTCTTACGAGGACAACATTAAAGAAACTAATTTTGGGGGAAATGCAGGTTAAAAGAAAGCCAGCATCATTGCAACCCAGATGTTTTATTCAGCCTGAAATGAATAGCTGATTGTATTTTCAAATGATCTAAGCCTTTTACTTTTTGCTTGGAAAGAAAGAAAAAAATTTCTGTGGAATGTAATATCAGTAATGAATCTTGAAAATATAAAGTGAGGCCAGCAGGCTTTCAGTGCTTCTCCCTCTTTGATTAAGTACTTGCTGAATTCAATCCAAATTTACAAAGCACTAGTTTGCTATTAATTCAGTTTTCCATTTGCCCAGCTTACAGCACTGAATTAAAGGCAGTAGCTCAGTGCTTGCTACCAGCAGACAAAGAAGTCAGGAAGAGTCTGAGGCTGGCCCTGGGTTGTGGGAACAGAATGCAGGGTGAGCTTGGCCACTGCAGAGGTCCTTACTGTGCAGTAATAGCATCATGTGCATCAGGTTTTAGGATCAGCTGGGTGGTTTTGTGCATATTTATGTTTAACAAAGGTCTGGCAAAGCACGTGAGGACTGTCCAGGCTGCTTGCTGGGTAAGGTTTGACTGCACGGTGATGTTTGATTCCCCTGTCCCATCACTCAAGATATGGTAACAGCAAATTCTATTTTCTAACAATGATTTTCTGAAATAACCTTCCCCCCTCCCCCCAAGCTCAGTTTTGCACTAGAAATTACACAAACCAGTAAATGAGTTGCAGGAACAGATGGGGCTAATTGCACCTGTCTGACAGTGCAAATTTTAGCTCCCTGAGCCTTCAAAAGGCTGTGGATTCAAATCACAGTCTGCAAAACAACAAATGGAAAGCCTGTCTGAAAGTCAGGTGCTTACTGGGTATGACTGAGCTCTTCCTGAAGCTGTTAAATCAGTGACAGGTGATGAGCATTGCTGGAAATCACGCTTTGAGAATTTATGTCTTAGCTGTGGGAACTCTTAGAGAGAGGCCTCCAGAACAAGTAGCCCACCCTCAAACACAGCCACCACCTCCTCATGCACAAATTCTCAGTTTAGATGTTTTCTTTTCCTCACACATTTTGCATCAAAGAAGCATTTGAACATTCCTGTCATTTTTTTCACTTTTCCTCATTGTGTATGCCTACCTTGCCTCTACAGTTTTGGTTGGGTGGGATTTTTTTGTTGTTATTCTCTCCCAAAGCAGCAAACCCCTTGGGTGGGCAGTGTGGCCACATGTCCTGCTCAGCTGCAGCAGAGGAGGAAAGGCGAGGTGGGACAAGAAATTGTGGAGGTGGCAGTAGGAGGCAGGAACCAGAGTATGGTCTGAACTGACTCGGGGACCTGGGAATGGTTTGAAGAAGGCCAGAGCAGTCAGGCAGGGATTAGAAGAAAAGGAATTGTAAGGAACAAGTTAAATGCAGTTCCTTTCTCTTTGTGTCCAAAATGATTCTCCAGAGCGGCCCTGTCAGTGTGAACACAGGAGGGAATGTGAGGGTGGGTGGACTCTGTGACAGCAGGACTGTCCCTAGAGTGAAGAGACGTATGGTCAGCCTGAAACCTGGCAAGAAAGGAAAGGCATGCATGGAAAATCAGAGGTAAACAGAGCCCTGAAGGGGTTGAGATGGTGTATTTGTGCATGGGGATCTCACGGAATGAAGAGGAAGAGTGACGTGTTCAAATCACCAGGTGGCTGCCAGTGGGGCCAAACTGAGAAGACCTTTTCCCCTGCGTTGGCCGTATCTAACCTATTTTCTTGATGTTCCGTGGTTTCCTGGCAAGGGGGTGTGTTTCTCTTTTGTTATGGTTTCTGCAATCCTTGCTGAAGTACTCCTGGGCATCCTTCCTTAGCTGGTACTCTATTGTCATATCTTTGTGTGATCTCCACAGCTGGGAATACTGGGCATAAATCGCTGCTGGATAAGTGCTTGTTTTGTGTGTGACACTGGCAGCCAAATGAGGTCCAGCTGTGCTCAGGGAGAGGGGCTGTGGCGTGGCTGTAGCAGAAATGCAGTGAGGGGGAAAGAGCAAAAATGTTCCCAGCCTGCCCTGTCATGTGAGCTCTCCTGGAGGCTCTGATGGATCCTGTGCCCGTACTGGCTTGAGGCCAAATCACCCATCTTGAGGGTTGGCATCTGACACAGAATTCACATTTTCTCGTTATCGTGAAAGCATGTGCTCTAAGGACAAATGCAGTTTCACTGTAAATATGGCCCAGCCATCATTTTGAATGGGAACAGAGCGCCTTCAGGATGAATTGCATTATGCTGCTCCATTGAGGTGTTAAACTGTTTGATGAGTGTTTCAAAGCTGAATCTCTGCCACTGATTAGTACCAGTGCACACAGATCATACACTGAACCCTGTCAGCAGGAGTGCCAGCCGCTCCCTCACAGAATATGGCTTTTCCACCTGAAATTTCTCAGCTTCCTTCTTGTTGTTTGGATTGCTTAGACTTAAGCACGACTCTAAATCTGAGTGCTCAGTTTTGAGATGGCTCTGACGTTCAGACATACATCCAAATGTATTTACCCCCAAAGTATGAAGTCCCACGGCTTTCTGGAAATGGAGCTGTTAGTATTTCCCAGACCTGGGAACATCTAAGCACACAAGTCGTGTTGGAAAACACAAACTCCCATCCAGCTCTCCCTGCAGTCATGCTAAAATGACTAATCAATGTTTCTTTCATCCCAAAGTTCTGAAAGAAGACACAATTAGTTTAGAAATACCATGACTGTGCTAGCTGGTATGAGGGAGGGATTGCTTCCTGCTTGTGTTTTCTCAGAGCCAGAATAGCCTACAAGAGCTGACAGGTTTGGGCAGGAGAAGAGGAGCTCCGTGATAAGAAGGAACAGTGACAGCCAACCACCACTTGGCAATCAAGCAGAGAAGCAGTGACACCCATTCTCGTTTTCTGGGGGAGAAGTAAGACTGCATGTCAGCAACTCGTTGGATGACCAGGGTGCTCTGTGAGAGAGGCATTGGACTTCCAGGTGGTGACACACCAGAGGCGCTGCTGCAGTGACAGTGGAGCAAGTGCCTGAAACTGCTGCTGCCTCAGGAGAGAAACATCAACCTGTTTGCTGCAGAACTGCTCTGCCGCACTAGGCTGGCTCTCCTCCCTTGGAAGTACTTTGATTTTATTGACAGCACAGTGAGACCTAGTATTAGAAACACTCAGTCTGCCTCTCAGACAACATTTTCCTGGTAGTGGAAGCAAGCATTTGTGTAACCACCAAAAGCTGGCTGTGGAAATCATGACCTCATTTGAGATGATTTCATTTCACTCAGCAGACGCTGTGCCTTTCTCCATGGCGGTACTAATTCCTCCTGAAATCCTGTCCCTCCGAGCTGTATTGCCTCTGCTCACACTGTGGGCTGCCTGTTACAGCTGGATTTACTGTGAGCATCTGTGTGATTGTTCCCTCATTTCCAGGCCCTGGCCCGAAGGCTGGCTTTGTCATCCACACTCTCATTTGGCATGGAGATGTTTTCCTCTCAATTCCCTGGTCAGATATTTACCACTGTAACTCTGGCCACAGGAAGGCAGAATTAGTGTTTCTTCTTGATGTTGCATCAGGGTATCACATAGGAAGCAGAGACAGAAAGGCTGGAGAGAGCCTCCGGAGACTCTGTAGCTCAAGGTGCTGATCTGAGGAAGAATCAAGTCAGCCCACATAGCTCCCATGACATATCACAGTTTAACTGCTCTCAACAGCTGCACTGAGGGGGTTTTTTTTTGCACACCCAAAGGCAGTGTATCTCAATCCCCTACTACCTTAAGAAAATATTTTTCTTACTATCCAGAAAGAACCTTTGCTGCTAATAAAGCACATTTTTTTCTTATCCTTTCTTCCTGCTTCCTCAGCCACTAGGGCAGAATACAACCTGGAACTCATCATCCTTTAATAATGATGTTTAATGCATAGAAAGACGATCAAGCTGTCCCATTGGCTTTCATTTTTGTAGATCAAACAAAGTGAAGCCACTCATTAGTGCTGATTTTTCCAAAACTTTCCCCATTTTGGGCTTTCCCAAAAAGCTTAAATCTCAGAGGAGGATCAAAAGTGAATGAAACATCTCTTTGTTACTGGGCCCCATTCATTTAAACTAAGACTTTTTTTCTTTTCATTTTGGGATTATTCAACCTATAAATATAAGAGGGGAAATCTAGAAACATGAAACTCTTGCAAACTGAAATCTGTCTGAATTAATATGAATTTTTTGACAAGCAAAGTTTGAGTAGCTCATCTTCCCATGCCCCAGCTCTCTTTCAGAGACTGCAAGAAAGTTACTCAAGACAAGAGTTATTTTCTTAGTCAACTGGCTTCTTTCTTGGAGGCTCCATCTGCAGACAATGCTGTCTGCAAGCGTGATGTCTTCTTCAGCCTTACTCTTCATTCTCAGCTATGTCCTAGGCATTAACTGCCGAAGACACTTGTTTATTTCTTTACATGATCCATACATGCCCTTGTTGGAATGACAGTTTAAAAGCAAAGAACCACAGCCCAGTTCTGGTAAAGGCATGATTTTAGCATGATGGATACCACTTTTCATTCTGTGTGGTGATATTTCTTGAACATCCTCATCTGCAACGTAATCCTAAGGGATTTGCCAGCGTGCTGCAAACACAGTTTGTACTTGGCAAGTGCACTCTGGGGGTCCAATCCTTTTGACTGACAGTGATGGATAGCCTTATCAGTAATCCTCCCACTGCATCCCCTGACTGGCTGGATGCACCACAGAGTAGTTAGAGAATTCTTTACTGTAGAGAGAAACAATTATAAAACATTTTTAGAACAGCGACTGGAATGTTTTTCACAGCTGGCAGTTCTTATTTGTGACAAGTAATAATTGCCTCAGCTGAAAAAAAGACTCTGAAAAGGAAAAAGAAGGTGTTTTTAAAGTGAATTTGGTACCCTTAGATTTGCAAGTTGGATTCTGCAGGTACTGGGTAGCTTCAAGCAAAAGAATGCTGAGGGAGCTGAGGGGGAGGGACTGGGTCTGAAACAAGGCACTGCCTTCCAGAGCTGGTGCCAGACCTACAGAGAGGTGCAGCCATAATTTCACCAGATGAGGCCTGAAATAAGTGGATGTTTTGGTGTTTGTGTTGGCAGTGTTTTGTTGTT